>NWSH02000560.1:3421457-3456104 GCA_002382865.2 Heliothis virescens
ACAAAAAACCCACCGATTTTTTTAAAAAAGCTTATATTTTGACGCGTGAATTTTCGATTGAAAAGTAGGGTGCTTTTTTGATATTAAGTGAATATCAGGTGAAAAAATTAAAGATTTAAATTCCAAAAAATTAGAGTGTGTTTGGTACATACAAAGACAAGTTTTCACCAAATTTGGTAAGAAAAAAACTTTTTTTGTAAAAGATAAATAGAAAAAACCAAAAACTTAGTTTTTTGAATTTTCTACAAAAATTATGAGGTATGTGAAAAAAGTTGAAATACAAAAGTTGTAGATCTTTTTATTACCTACAACTTCGTCATTCAACTTTTTTCTATAGGACTTGTAGTTTCGCCGAAAATCACGATAAACCGATTTTTACCCTTAAAAGCTCCCCCCCTCCCCCTTCCCGACCACGAATGGAGTGGAATTTATTTTTTCTTCCATTTTTATCATATTCTCTTCCTTTGGGAATAGGTTTCATTCTACTATAATTTTATTTGTCTTTTTGCCTTGTTGAAAGGGATTAGCACTGGTCTAAACTGAAATAAAATGGAAAATATCAGAAATTAAGGTACCTATTTTCCTAAATTATTTTAAGCTTGCAACTAACCAGGTGCCTGATTCATTTCTAAACTCCTGAAAAAGGCAAAGTGCACCGACTTCACGGGTTCCGGTTAAGATATTAATAAATTCCTAGAACTTTATTTATATCGCACACGACGAAGCTCATTGTTCGGTGACATCGTACATCTTTCTGAAATAATATACCTACTGGTAGCTACGTTATTTATGATCCATGTCAGTTATATCTTTAAATCACGCTCGCTTCTAAAGAATTCGCACATTTGTAACGCAGAGCTTAAAGAGAGAGCTTCGAAAAATTCCTGAAGATGATTTATCGCATGTGCAGGCGATCGTTAAATCCAAACAAAAATATTCCTAGATTACCTACATTTATTTTACACATCAATAAAACAATACGATATTGCATCCCGAACGTAATAAAAATCAGCGTCAGTCATCTGCTATATCGGAGTAGTGCGGCCCACGCGCAGCCCAAATGAAAATATACTCGACGACGCGGCCTGCCAAAGAAATTAAATAGAGTAAATTTTTTTGTTGGACAGACACACGATGAACAATGGGTCTCGGTTACAAGGGAAGGACGGTCGCGACGAGTTGCGTACGCGCACTAGGGCTGCCAGCTGCCAGCCGGATATCAGATACGTTGAGATGTTTGGACTGCGTTAATCCAATACATGAAAAAGAAAATACATTTTATGTAACCGCTGAAAGTCAAAGCTACAATATTTCTTCTATTTGTCACAAAACCAGTTAAAAAACTCAATAAATTTCCACATCCAAAGTTAAGGAAGTATGTACAAAATGTTCCATAAACTGGGCGCTGTAGTATTGACGTGACGTGGTTGTGGTCGCTGCATAATATCAACAGTACATATCAACAACATAATGTTTGTCCGTGTGTTGCGGTGGAACTAGTCGGACGTCACGACAAATACGGCTTGTTTTCACAAACATTCGGTGATGTTTCCTAATTTAGTGGTCGGTTAAGGCCGATTTACCAATTTCCAAAGGGTAGCCTAATTGGACGTGAAGTAATTGAGCTCGAAACTTTTTGTTTCTCATGTATGATGAGATGATTTTTATATGAAAATCTTACGTTCAAAATCAGTGTTCAGTGGAAATGAATAAGTAATCTAGGTAATAAAGGAAGAATGGGTCAAGTTATTTAGGAGCTTCGTTGTATATAAAATCAACTTCCAAAGTTTTCTTTCATGGTAACTGAACAGACAGTCGTAGCTACGAAGGGGCTAGCCGGGGCAGTGCCCCGGGGCCCCTAAACTCAGGGGGCCCCTCGAATGAACCTGAGGGGGGCCCTGAACTTTTCAAAGTTACTCTTATTTTTACAATAAATAATAAAGACAGGATGCGACCTAATAAAAAAAGCTCGCTCTGTTCCCGCATGATAGGTACATATCCCTTTCTTGCCCCGGGGCCCGCGGTTACCTAGCTACGCCACTGTGAACAGAACAGTCCGGTTTGTGATAACGACATTCACCGCGAGTCACAGCCGATATTTTAAAATACTTATGGCCATTTGCCCATCAACAACTCAATGCTGCATGTCGTCCGTTAATTAATGTAATTTATTTCAATTTTAATGTGATACTGAAATTATTTTAGTTAACATTTTCAGAGGCTAGGTAATTCTTTAGTTGAAATGTAGAATTGCTGGTGACCATACGAAAATGTGAGCCTAAAGCTCTAGGTACTTACTCTCTTGTCTCGAATATCAAACTTCTATAGAGTGCATACACCATATTATGCGTAACTTACAGTGATAAAATTAGTTCGAATCGAATGGTATGACGTGCTAAAACATTCATTTGAAGTCAGAACATTACTGATCTAATGAAACCGTGAACGAACATATCTATATTACCCACTTACGCATTGAAATATACTGAAAACCGAGTGGAGTACATGATAATCTTCAAACATATTGTAATTTATGAAGTAACTATCCGGCAGTGCTGGTTGGTTTAATTTGTTGTTTTTGCTATAATACAGTATAAACTTTATATCAATATCCTTCACTTTTTAGAAGGAGAACTTACTTTAGTTAGGTCTGAAACTAAAAATTTCATCTTTTGCTGTTTAAAAATTAATTCAACGCAAGTTTGTTTTTCTTAACGGAATTTATAAAAAAAGATAACAGTTTCGATAATCTGTACAATTACCTATCAATGATATGGTCCACCATAATTATTCCTTTACAATCAACAAAACGGCGACCACGTACAGAATCGAGACAAGCAATAACTCACGTAGCGTGTATTTGCGGAAACATTGGTCGACGTTACGTGTAAAATTGCCCGTTGCGACCTATTTACTGGACACGAGAATGCACTGTGCACATGTCCACGAAACATCCATCAATTCTCTACCTACTAGTAAGAGAAACAAGATTTATTTTAGACAGTTTGCAGGTGGAAATCTATTTTAATTGTCTCCGGGCTTACTTGGATTGTTAGCTGTTTACGTTTCATTTAGCTAAGAGGAAATACTCAGATCTGTGTTAACTGCCAAAGTTTTTATTAACTCCAACCAACCCAACTCACGGAAGAGGCGGATCACGACTAGTGAGACACATTTGAATTGTCTCATAAACATTGAGCACAACGTGTGAAAAATACGAATGCTTCTTTTTTCTGTAAACCAACGACTGACACAATTTCACTGCCCGTTATAAGAAACAGAAGCAATTTAATATACTTCATTGTAATTACCTTCTGCATTATGCAGTTTAATACATGATTAAATGGTTGGCGAGCTTATAATTACCCTGAAACAATAAATAAACCACACATTGTTAACATTATACGCAGCTTAAGAAAATACAATGTTTTGAATGATGTTTAGGCACATTTTATTACCCTTGACTATTGCTAGAACAGTTGACTAAACGAAGCTTGCCAGACAACGTTATTAGCACGTAAACTCGAATTAGCCTCTTAAGGCCATTGGGCATAAACATATCTGTAAACAGGGCTCTTACTTAACAATTAAAAGGCGGAGATCTGTGTCAAAGAGGGCGATATATCTCGTATTTTATTCCTGTGATTCATTTGGTCATACGACGTTAACGATGCTGCAACCAAAATCATAGATTTGCAAGTGCCAACAAACTGCAACTGAATTTCATGTTTCAGTTTAAATAATTTACTAACCCAGAAAACTGTTAATAAAAACATAAACATTAAAGTATGCGTTTTACAGTAACCTCTGTTGATGGAATCAGCTATCGATTGTTTACATCTTACAATCAACATAAGATGCAATTTGCAAAAACTAAAAATAAGTTTGTGTTGGCTGGATGCAATAATGAATTAATTTCCAGGAAGTTTGTCGGCACGGGGCGTCATGTTGTGCAAGTGAGTTGTAAATCAACATAAATCAGGCATGTCAAAACGTTTGGCGGCGTATTCCGGCGCGGCCGGCGCACGCGCAGCGCTGTGTAAGCAACCTAACTCATGCGCTGTTTGCTTAGCCCCGAGTTATAATCTCCCCGCCGACGTTAACGCGCTCGCCCATTACATATCATGTAAATTAAATCTAATATTTATGCACTATATGAGGGAAGTCGTATGTTATTCGCGGGTGCTATTTCATATTCGGCGCCTCTAGCAAATAAACTACTTTACTTGCCCGTATTCGAAAAACAGCAGTTTTATATCTAGTTGAAGAAGCTTTATAATAAAACGTACTATTTACCTAAAGGTTAGCACCAACCTATTAGTATAGTTAGACTGGTACTCCGAAGGAAAGGTTTCCAGGGCTCCATCGGTGGGTAAGTTTGTTAAGTTTCTTACCCCCATAAGGCCCAGATTCCGCCGAAGCAGAGCAGAAGAGAGAGAAGAGATCTCCGCTCAGTATCCCTGAACTGAAAAATTCTATTGGTTGTTTTAACACTTCTCCGCTCCGTTTTAGTGGTGTCAGTGCCTTACAAATAATGTGAGTTTGCGTTCGCAAAACAATATCATAAACCTTTTAACGTTACTTAATGAATGTTTAGTCTATTGTATGAGCGTCGAAGGAGTATCGTATTGATCGCTATTCATCCGCTATCAGTCAAAAATCTATAGCGATCTATTATAAGCACTTTCAGTGTTATAAACATAGCTAAATATTACATTTTTTGTATGTTTGTTGCTGTGAAAAGTGTTGATTACTCTTGTCTAGACATTTTTTTTGCGTACTTACTGAATGTTACTAATATTTTGAACAACAAGTCTTTAAAATGTTTAATTCGGTTAATTTGGTACTTGATGAGGAATTTTTTTAAACATAGAAAAACAGACGTAGGAACAGTCACTGATTTATTTATTTTTATTCAACAAATAAAGTGGCACATTAATCTTATAAACTAAACAACACTATTATGGACTTCAGTCAGGTGAACAACAGCTGTCTATAAATTAATTGTTGTCAACACTATGCTAAACAATCTAGAAAAAATAAAAACACAATTTATTCAAACATTTTAAAATAGGTACTTTATATCTGAATTCCCAAACGGAACTATTTCTTATAATAGTATTATTACTCTGTTCTAGACAAAATTTGATATTAAAATATACTCAAGTATGTCTATTTTTATGGCTATATTATACTCAAAGAACATTTGAAAAAATTGCAAAACAGAAATTAAAGATAAATGATTGAAATAAAAATGCACGATTATATCACTTCTTCCTTAGTTAATTAATTAGTAAAACGTACTATATAATAGGATTCTTTGTTCGTATACAATAAAGCAAGAGTATTTAATTCTCGTTCGCTAAGTTAACAAAACATAATAAGGCATAAATTGCTTCCAAATGTCGCAAAAACGTGGTATTTAGGTACACTTTATTATGGAATTTTGTGGGTTGGCAAACTCGCCTAGTAGTGAAATTTTATTAACTGTTAACCCTCTATAAATATAGTTAACGTGACTAAAGAGTGTTTTATTGTTAAGGCACTAATAATGATGGAAGCTGAATATTTTGGCTGAGGTTAAAGCGGTATTTTGGCTACCTACGTTCGCCGCATTAGATTACCTACTTAAGTTTTCTGTGGAGTAAGTATATCACCAAGCTGCCAGTGATTAGGGCTCCACTCCTGAAAGAAAAGATAGTGAAAATTAAACTATACTTCAAGAAAATCATTTTCATTAACCCTTCACTTCTTGTGAAATCTCGTGAAGGGTTACTTTGGAGCGGAAATTTATCTACTTAATTGTAGCAAGTTTCGTAATGTAAATAACTAAAAATAAAAAAGCCTTTTTAAGTGGAGATAACTATAAAATTTTCTAGATATATAACCATAAATTATGAAGTACATACATAGATGAGTTTTATTTGTTAGAACATTATTCCTTATGTTTTTGTTCAAAATAATTTTTCAGTAAAAAAACTTAATAGAGCTCAAAATCGAATCGCAATCGATTTGGCTAACAAACAAAACACTCTTGAAGTAATAGCCGTGCTTCGTGGCAGACTGGGAGTAGGTATTGTAACAATTGGACAAAGATAAAGTAAACAAGGTACTTTGACTCCGTTCATGAGATATATGGGGTCAGCACTGAATAATCACTCCACATTTTAAGTTTCATTGGTGAAACTAATGTGGTTGCAACAATATAGAAATTGGACCAACCGATTACTTACCACATTTTCTGACGTATGTACGACTTGTTCGTTTATCTCGTAAATATTTTCCGTATCTCTTTGAGTTTACTTTCTTACCAAGAAGCATATCAGATTTTTTTAAGTTCTTGTGATATTTGTTTTTGCTGAGGTTAAACACAAGTAAAGGGGTGATAGATTGTACGATTTGCATCGTTGTGACTGTAGGGGAGACCAGGTATGAAAGTAACGCGGGATGAACGTAACAGATTAGTTTTTGAACGAAATATGTTGGCTGCATTGATGGCAGATTCACCAAAAGGTGCCATTTCCGATCCCCCCTTACCTCAGATGTGCTTGCGGGGCTGTTCCACCTGGTTGTGGCTGTAGCGAGTACGTGTCGCAAAAATACGCCCAATGTAAGATTTGTAATTTTTTTTTGATACCGTTTATTTTGGATATGGAATGGTTAAGAACACAATTTAAGTATCTGCAACGTAGATTAACTATTCTTATTTAAATTTAAGTATTCTAAATGGTATCTTTCTTAATATTTTTTTCAGGTTTTGGACATGTGTTTACCATATTCGGAAAAATTATACAGTAGGGATAAAAGTAACAAGTTGTTACTTTCATCCCGATTATGATATCTCTTAGAACATCTTACAGTTGAAACAAAATTGATTATATTTTTATATATTACAAGATGCCTAATGATCATTAACGAACGACCAATAGGATTTTGTATGTGTAACTGGAAATTCTAGAACAAGAAGAAAGAAAAATTAGAGCCAAAGTTGTAAAGAAGCCCATCTTGTAAGCTGTCATAGAGACCAAAAAGTCATGAGGTGTTCTAAAAAATAAAAACAAAACAGAAAAGAAGAAAATAGATCTGGATGTGGCGCCCGGATGTCACCACTGTGCGAATGGGACAGACACAAACCAGAGGACACGGACACGGTNTCTGAAACTAAAAATTTCATCTTTTGCTGTTTAAAAATTAATTCAACGCAAGTTTGTTTTTCTTAACGGAATTTATAAAAAAAGATAACAGTTTCGATAATCTGTACAATTACCTATCAATGATATGGTCCACCATAATTATTCCTTTACAATCAACAAAACGGCGACCACGTACAGAATCGAGACAAGCAATAACTCACGTAGCGTGTATTTGCGGAAACATTGGTCGACGTTACGTGTAAAATTGCCCGTTGCGACCTATTTACTGGACACGAGAATGCACTGTGCACATGTCCACGAAACATCCATCAATTCTCTACCTACTAGTAAGAGAAACAAGATTTATTTTAGACAGTTTGCAGGTGGAAATCTATTTTAATTGTCTCCGGGCTTACTTGGATTGTTAGCTGTTTACGTTTCATTTAGCTAAGAGGAAATACTCAGATCTGTGTTAACTGCCAAAGTTTTTATTAACTCCAACCAACCCAACTCACGGAAGAGGCGGATCACGACTAGTGAGACACATTTGAATTGTCTCATAAACATTGAGCACAACGTGTGAAAAATACGAATGCTTCTTTTTTCTGTAAACCAACGACTGACACAATTTCACTGCCCGTTATAAGAAACAGAAGCAATTTAATATACTTCATTGTAATTACCTTCTGCATTATGCAGTTTAATACATGATTAAATGGTTGGCGAGCTTATAATTACCCTGAAACAATAAATAAACCACACATTGTTAACATTATACGCAGCTTAAGAAAATACAATGTTTTGAATGATGTTTAGGCACATTTTATTACCCTTGACTATTGCTAGAACAGTTGACTAAACGAAGCTTGCCAGACAACGTTATTAGCACGTAAACTCGAATTAGCCTCTTAAGGCCATTGGGCATAAACATATCTGTAAACAGGGCTCTTACTTAACAATTAAAAGGCGGAGATCTGTGTCAAAGAGGGCGATATATCTCGTATTTTATTCCTGTGATTCATTTGGTCATACGACGTTAACGATGCTGCAACCAAAATCATAGATTTGCAAGTGCCAACAAACTGCAACTGAATTTCATGTTTCAGTTTAAATAATTTACTAACCCAGAAAACTGTTAATAAAAACATAAACATTAAAGTATGCGTTTTACAGTAACCTCTGTTGATGGAATCAGCTATCGATTGTTTACATCTTACAATCAACATAAGATGCAATTTGCAAAAACTAAAAATAAGTTTGTGTTGGCTGGATGCAATAATGAATTAATTTCCAGGAAGTTTGTCGGCACGGGGCGTCATGTTGTGCAAGTGAGTTGTAAATCAACATAAATCAGGCATGTCAAAACGTTTGGCGGCGTATTCCGGCGCGGCCGGCGCACGCGCAGCGCTGTGTAAGCAACCTAACTCATGCGCTGTTTGCTTAGCCCCGAGTTATAATCTCCCCGCCGACGTTAACGCGCTCGCCCATTACATATCATGTAAATTAAATCTAATATTTATGCACTATATGAGGGAAGTCGTATGTTATTCGCGGGTGCTATTTCATATTCGGCGCCTCTAGCAAATAAACTACTTTACTTGCCCGTATTCGAAAAACAGCAGTTTTATATCTAGTTGAAGAAGCTTTATAATAAAACGTACTATTTACCTAAAGGTTAGCACCAACCTATTAGTATAGTTAGACTGGTACTCCGAAGGAAAGGTTTCCAGGGCTCCATCGGTGGGTAAGTTTGTTAAGTTTCTTACCCCCATAAGGCCCAGATTCCGCCGAAGCAGAGCAGAAGAGAGAGAAGAGATCTCCGCTCAGTATCCCTGAACTGAAAAATTCTATTGGTTGTTTTAACACTTCTCCGCTCCGTTTTAGTGGTGTCAGTGCCTTACAAATAATGTGAGTTTGCGTTCGCAAAACAATATCATAAACCTTTTAACGTTACTTAATGAATGTTTAGTCTATTGTATGAGCGTCGAAGGAGTATCGTATTGATCGCTATTCATCCGCTATCAGTCAAAAATCTATAGCGATCTATTATAAGCACTTTCAGTGTTATAAACATAGCTAAATATTACATTTTTTGTATGTTTGTTGCTGTGAAAAGTGTTGATTACTCTTGTCTAGACATTTTTTTTGCGTACTTACTGAATGTTACTAATATTTTGAACAACAAGTCTTTAAAATGTTTAATTCGGTTAATTTGGTACTTGATGAGGAATTTTTTTAAACATAGAAAAACAGACGTAGGAACAGTCACTGATTTATTTATTTTTATTCAACAAATAAAGTGGCACATTAATCTTATAAACTAAACAACACTATTATGGACTTCAGTCAGGTGAACAACAGCTGTCTATAAATTAATTGTTGTCAACACTATGCTAAACAATCTAGAAAAAATAAAAACACAATTTATTCAAACATTTTAAAATAGGTACTTTATATCTGAATTCCCAAACGGAACTATTTCTTATAATAGTATTATTACTCTGTTCTAGACAAAATTTGATATTAAAATATACTCAAGTATGTCTATTTTTATGGCTATATTATACTCAAAGAACATTTGAAAAAATTGCAAAACAGAAATTAAAGATAAATGATTGAAATAAAAATGCACGATTATATCACTTCTTCCTTAGTTAATTAATTAGTAAAACGTACTATATAATAGGATTCTTTGTTCGTATACAATAAAGCAAGAGTATTTAATTCTCGTTCGCTAAGTTAACAAAACATAATAAGGCATAAATTGCTTCCAAATGTCGCAAAAACGTGGTATTTAGGTACACTTTATTATGGAATTTTGTGGGTTGGCAAACTCGCCTAGTAGTGAAATTTTATTAACTGTTAACCCTCTATAAATATAGTTAACGTGACTAAAGAGTGTTTTATTGTTAAGGCACTAATAATGATGGAAGCTGAATATTTTGGCTGAGGTTAAAGCGGTATTTTGGCTACCTACGTTCGCCGCATTAGATTACCTACTTAAGTTTTCTGTGGAGTAAGTATATCACCAAGCTGCCAGTGATTAGGGCTCCACTCCTGAAAGAAAAGATAGTGAAAATTAAACTATACTTCAAGAAAATCATTTTCATTAACCCTTCACTTCTTGTGAAATCTCGTGAAGGGTTACTTTGGAGCGGAAATTTATCTACTTAATTGTAGCAAGTTTCGTAATGTAAATAACTAAAAATAAAAAAGCCTTTTTAAGTGGAGATAACTATAAAATTTTCTAGATATATAACCATAAATTATGAAGTACATACATAGATGAGTTTTATTTGTTAGAACATTATTCCTTATGTTTTTGTTCAAAATAATTTTTCAGTAAAAAAACTTAATAGAGCTCAAAATCGAATCGCAATCGATTTGGCTAACAAACAAAACACTCTTGAAGTAATAGCCGTGCTTCGTGGCAGACTGGGAGTAGGTATTGTAACAATTGGACAAAGATAAAGTAAACAAGGTACTTTGACTCCGTTCATGAGATATATGGGGTCAGCACTGAATAATCACTCCACATTTTAAGTTTCATTGGTGAAACTAATGTGGTTGCAACAATATAGAAATTGGACCAACCGATTACTTACCACATTTTCTGACGTATGTACGACTTGTTCGTTTATCTCGTAAATATTTTCCGTATCTCTTTGAGTTTACTTTCTTACCAAGAAGCATATCAGATTTTTTTAAGTTCTTGTGATATTTGTTTTTGCTGAGGTTAAACACAAGTAAAGGGGTGATAGATTGTACGATTTGCATCGTTGTGACTGTACCTATCTAGTTTCTTAGATTCGAAATGCATGAACATACGAGTATATGAATTAAATTTTAGGGATGTCACACGATTTTAAGTGATAATTGTGCTGAGCTATTTAAATGAGATTTTTATCCTAAAGATAACAAACTATCCGTTTTACTTACAAATTGTAACTTTTGACTCTTATCTATGAGGTTCCTGTTAAAAACCACCATCCATAGGCAACAGCCATTATTATTTTTACAGGAACCATGCTATAGAGGGTTGGATAAACAAATGAAAGTTGTAAATATTTACCATATAGCCATCCTCCCGGCCGTGGAGTGCCTGTACACGCTGTACGGAGCTATCCTGTACAGTTTGCTGTTCTTGTACTGCTTCAGGATTACTTGTGCGCTGCAAGTATATACATTATCGGTATAATTTAAATACGGACCAATTGGGGACGGACAAAAACACATGAATGGAATTTTTCATTGTTTCTGATAGAAAAATCGAGAATACTACTAGGGTAATTTAGTGCTGATAGCAAGATACTTACGTTTGCCGACTGCTAGCAGCTATAAGAGCAGTCCTACTACCATAAGGCTTAATGTCAATAGATCCGAAGGTCGCGAGTTCAGACGCCACCTGAGACAAACATCACACATGTAATAGCTAAATCATAACCCCGGCTAGGTCGCGATGAAATATAGCGACGAGCGGCAATCGTTCTAGGATGAATCTTATTTATATCTCAACCTTAAATCAACCTTGACAGTGGCATAAAAAAGATTTTGTACATTAGAGAAATCAAACACCGGCCGCAGCGGTTAAAAAACGGGACGGTACAGAAATAAAGTTTTTCGCCTGTGACACTTGGGCATTATCAATCTGTTTTAACTAGCAACGGGAAATATGTGCACAGCGGGGGAGGCATGCGCGTGTGGGTGTGTGCGCGTGTGTGAGTGCTGGCCGCGCGTGTGTGCGTGCTGGCGGCGCGCCAGACGCCGCACGCACACGCGCGCGCGCACGCACACACGCGCACGTGTGCACACGCACACAGCGCCGCGCTCCCGACGTGACAATTATTACTACCATAACCGTTTCTTAACATACTCCCGCTAAATCTGGCTCCGAGGATACCGACGCATATGAACCCGACACGATGTTTACGATCCGAACAAAAATAGCATTGTTTTCCACCCGTTATGCAATTCCTTTTGAGCTCTGCCACATTACGAATGTATCGGCCGTTATGACCAATATTATGTGCTGCAGCTAAAATATTGCTGTTTTGAAAATAACAGGCGGTGGAATTGTTTAGTGGGTAATTTATTGTACATTGACCTTAGTATTTAGTAATTACAGCTAGAGTTGTGGAGAGATTGGCTTGGCAAACGTCTAGAATAATAATTTGAAGGAATGTCGAATACAATTAAACGGTGACAAAACGTGAGTGCATTCCAGCGCGGCGGCCGGTCGCGACTGGCCACTGCGCGACGAACACCATTGTATCTATACTGCCTGTATATTGGGATTTATTCGAACACAGTGCAGATAGTAGATAGTGCTGAAATACACAATAAATTTAACGCCTCTACGGTCTTATAATAATAAATACAGCGTGCATACACTAATGCAGAAACCACGAAAATAGTGTATTTTCATGTTGAGCGTAGAGGTGTTGGTGTGATGACGATGAACTCGCCGACCCGACAGCTGTTATTAATTATATTAGTATTACCGGCTTTTTAAAACCAAATGTTTTGTAAACGAAAGGAAATACAAAAGCGGTATATTTCCTAGTAGCAAATTAACCTACACATGAAGGTTTTTAAAAAAAAACATGAGATCAATATTTACATTTTCTAAACCGTCACTTCTCATAAGAATATTGAGCACTTATAGGTATACACTGAGACCCAATATAGTTTCTAATTAGTAATGACTTTCACTTGTGGCAACCCTTAAGTAATATAATCACTCAGACTACTTCGCAGACTTGTAGGAGATCTACGTGACGATCGGAACCAGTTTTGAATTGTTCGTGGAAAGCTCAATTTTTAAAGTATACAATGTTATTGCTTAATCTAAAGACTCCAATTAACAATTACTAAATCTAATAGTAATCTAATCTAATAAAACTAATCTATAAGGTGTAACTTACCTCTCCTACATTAATAGTTCTTCGTGCGAGAGCCTTCAAATGCAGCAAGCCGGGTCGGTGACGCGGCGGATCATCTTCCGCGAAATTCTGAAATAACAAAAAATGATAAATGAATTCCCATAACATAAAAAGCGCAATAATTCTCACGGTTAAAATACGATGTAAACTTGACTCATGGAGAATTTCATACATAGTTCAGGCATAAAGAATGCGGTTTCATTGTTGAAAAAATATGCGTTGTCTATGTCTTTCAGCCTACTGAATCAACGTTACAACTGTGTAATTATAAGTTTTGTTATCTGTAGAAATACCACCTGCCTCTGCCATGGAATTAAAATAAGCAATCGGTGTTATGCGTGAAATAATATGTGCCAGATCCATTTTAGATGATTCTGAAGAAAAGTTAGTAGCGTTACTGGTAGTAGATTGTCTTTTTAAATAAGAGAAATCTTATGGACATGTCAGTTATTCATTTTCTCAGTTAAAAAGAAGAAAAAACGATACGAAACGTTAAAGAAAGTCGTTTGTAAGTCACTTTATGAAGAAGAAGACAAGTTTGTAATTTCTGCGACATGAGCAAACGTACAATGTAATGTAAACTAGACAAACGAACCGAATGATTTATACTAACATCTTTAAGAACAACATTATTTAAGAATTTGAAAACATAAAAAAAACATTGATTGAATTAAATGAATTAAGAATCTCCTCCTTTTTTGGGAAACCGGTTAAAAATATCACAGTGACTGGCATAATATGATTCTATCAAAATTCTAAACTCAAACGCATCATGTCTGTCTTCGCGTCATTTCATCGAGCCTTTTATATGGCATAGTACGAGCAAAACCGAGTGTCTTTGATAACTGACGAGTTATACTGTGAAGGAGTTATTATGATTTAGCAATAGATCAGAAAGTATAACCATTTAATGTATACAAATCCCCATATTTGAGTTAGATACAAATTTATGTAGTTTCTATGTGGATAAGTCGTGGCATGTGACGTCACATATTATGATTTTTTTTTATAACTTGCGCGCCCTATTTCTTTTTGGATAGGTTGACAATAGGCCACAATATATAACACCCTCTTACTGACGACTGGCTAAAGTAGAAATCATCAATTAATCCGAAATATGTGTAGGTTATTGATGACTCGACATAAGTATTATATTACTTATATACTATTTCGGTCAATCTAAACTTATGTTATAGTAGAATTTTCTTTATAGTTTGTTTGTACCCTACATCCTAAAGTCCTTGAAACTACTGAATCAATCTGCAAAATTTCACTGTTTGGAAGCTACACTATTCTCAGGTGACATAGGCTATATTTTATTCAGGTACGGGAAGAACTTCCCCCGGGACACGGGTGAAATCGCGAGAAACTGCCAGTAGTGCCAGTGTTATATAAATCTTGGTGCAAATAGACCTAAACATTATTATAAAGTCTTAGCCCAATTTACTAAGGTGTAATCCTGACCGGAAGACAGCATGATTCACAATACATATATCTTTCGTTCCTATGGTGCGCGTATTTATACCTCCCATACACTATCATCTGTTTATATACCGCTGGTATATCAAGACAAGTACTCAACGCATATTTTTATTACCTGTACAGAAATATAGGCAAACGGCATTGGGGTATTCTTATAAAAGTTAGAATGTAACATGTTTGTATGTGCCTTGTGGAATTGAATCTATACTAATATTATAAAGCTGAAGAGTTTGTTTGTTTGAACGCGCTAATCTCAGGAACTACTGGTCCGATTTGAAAACATCTTTCAGTATTACATAGCCCATTTATCGAGGAAGGCTATAGGCTACTTTTTATCCCGGTGCGCCGTGTAGTTCCCACGGGACGCGGGTGAAACCGCAGGNGAACCAGTTTTGAATTGTTCGTGGAAAGCTCAATTTTTAAAGTATACAATGTTATTGCTTAATCTAAAGACTCCAATTAACAATTACTAAATCTAATAGTAATCTAATCTAATAAAACTAATCTATAAGGTGTAACTTACCTCTCCTACATTAATAGTTCTTCGTGCGAGAGCCTTCAAATGCAGCAAGCCGGGTCGGTGACGCGGCGGATCATCTTCCGCGAAATTCTGAAATAACAAAAAATGATAAATGAATTCCCATAACATAAAAAGCGCAATAATTCTCACGGTTAAAATACGATGTAAACTTGACTCATGGAGAATTTCATACATAGTTCAGGCATAAAGAATGCGGTTTCATTGTTGAAAAAATATGCGTTGTCTATGTCTTTCAGCCTACTGAATCAACGTTACAACTGTGTAATTATAAGTTTTGTTATCTGTAGAAATACCACCTGCCTCTGCCATGGAATTAAAATAAGCAATCGGTGTTATGCGTGAAATAATATGTGCCAGATCCATTTTAGATGATTCTGAAGAAAAGTTAGTAGCGTTACTGGTAGTAGATTGTCTTTTTAAATAAGAGAAATCTTATGGACATGTCAGTTATTCATTTTCTCAGTTAAAAAGAAGAAAAAACGATACGAAACGTTAAAGAAAGTCGTTTGTAAGTCACTTTATGAAGAAGAAGACAAGTTTGTAATTTCTGCGACATGAGCAAACGTACAATGTAATGTAAACTAGACAAACGAACCGAATGATTTATACTAACATCTTTAAGAACAACATTATTTAAGAATTTGAAAACATAAAAAAAACATTGATTGAATTAAATGAATTAAGAATCTCCTCCTTTTTTGGGAAACCGGTTAAAAATATCACAGTGACTGGCATAATATGATTCTATCAAAATTCTAAACTCAAACGCATCATGTCTGTCTTCGCGTCATTTCATCGAGCCTTTTATATGGCATAGTACGAGCAAAACCGAGTGTCTTTGATAACTGACGAGTTATACTGTGAAGGAGTTATTATGATTTAGCAATAGATCAGAAAGTATAACCATTTAATGTATACAAATCCCCATATTTGAGTTAGATACAAATTTATGTAGTTTCTATGTGGATAAGTCGTGGCATGTGACGTCACATATTATGATTTTTTTTTATAACTTGCGCGCCCTATTTCTTTTTGGATAGGTTGACAATAGGCCACAATATATAACACCCTCTTACTGACGACTGGCTAAAGTAGAAATCATCAATTAATCCGAAATATGTGTAGGTTATTGATGACTCGACATAAGTATTATATTACTTATATACTATTTCGGTCAATCTAAACTTATGTTATAGTAGAATTTTCTTTATAGTTTGTTTGTACCCTACATCCTAAAGTCCTTGAAACTACTGAATCAATCTGCAAAATTTCACTGTTTGGAAGCTACACTATTCTCAGGTGACATAGGCTATATTTTATTCAGGTACGGGAAGAACTTCCCCCGGGACACGGGTGAAATCGCGAGAAACTGCCAGTAGTGCCAGTGTTATATAAATCTTGGTGCAAATAGACCTAAACATTATTATAAAGTCTTAGCCCAATTTACTAAGGTGTAATCCTGACCGGAAGACAGCATGATTCACAATACATATATCTTTCGTTCCTATGGTGCGCGTATTTATACCTCCCATACACTATCATCTGTTTATATACCGCTGGTATATCAAGACAAGTACTCAACGCATATTTTTATTACCTGTACAGAAATATAGGCAAACGGCATTGGGGTATTCTTATAAAAGTTAGAATGTAACATGTTTGTATGTGCCTTGTGGAATTGAATCTATACTAATATTATAAAGCTGAAGAGTTTGTTTGTTTGAACGCGCTAATCTCAGGAAGTACTGGTCCGATTTGAAAACATCTTTCAGTATTACATAGCCCATTTATCGAGGAAGGCTATAGGCTACTTTTTATCCCGGTGCGCCGTGTAGTTCCCACGGGACGCGGGTGAAACCGCTGGCAGAAGCTAGTTAAAGATATGAATATCTGTTGTTGTATTGACGAATATGGTACGTACATGGTGAATTTTGGACTTCTGCATTATAAAGGCGACCAACGTCCAGAACCTGACAGATTATGCCATAGAAAATTTGGCAAAATAAAAAAAAAATCATGGCACTACCTGTCATATAACTCTGGAACTTTGTCGGAAATCAGTGAAACTGGCCGTCAGTCTTTTACGGGTATTATGTAAGCGTATAAGATAATCTGAGGAAGTATTTGGGAAAATTCGGTGTTATTTGGTGAACAGCAACATTTTTTTCCGTCTTTATATATTAGTATTTCTTTATATACAAGTAACTCGTTCACCGTTTCAGATAAGGTTCTAGATAACTATTTGACAGATAATGCCCTAGAAAGTTAGACAAAAAAATCGGTTGTCTGTAAGTCGGTTTACTGACGACAGTTGAACGTGAGAACGTCTTAAGAAAATACTGATGGAATGGTAGCATTTTTCACTCAAGTAGGAGAGAGACGGACGTCGAACGATGCCGAACGCGAAGCCGATTGTGCCTCTTTGTCGCTCGTTTCGCGCTCTCGCTTGCACTTCAAGCCTTACATGGAACGCCTCAGAGCGAGGTAACGCCGCATGAATAATCTTTTTTCGTACGTGCAGCCGGCACAATCGAATTATAAGACGCTGTCACGTCAAAAACATTTCTATTGGCGTCAGATAGCTATCCAGAAGCTTGTCTGAAACGGGCCTTTAGTCTAGTAGAACAGCAACATGATAAATCCTCACCATATAAGGAACAGCGCCGCGTATAATATTAACTTTGTTGCAGTACGGCGCGAGCGCCGACAACGTCTCAACAGGCCCCACTGGTAGGTAGCTGCCGCGGTTCTCACACGCCGTCCAATGACCCAGGCGGATGAAACAGTACCCTAAAACACATATAAAAGTTAATTTAGTTCTTATAATGAGTGATGAATAATTTGTGGATGAATTTGAAAAGCCATTTTGGCGTCGCTACTGACGGTAAGAGACATTTGCTAGGATATAGAAAAAATTGAACAATTTTTTCTTTAACAAAGTCTACATGACCGGTCATAATTTTTGTTTTACATTTTCCTAGCTTCCACCAGCGGTTTCACCCGCTTCCCGAGGGAACTACTTCCCGAACCCTTACAAAAAGTGGCCTATAAGTTATTCTTACTGCCAAGTTTCATCCAAATTTGTCCTGTAGTTTTTTCGTGAAAGGGTAACAAACATACATACACATGCATCCATCCTCACAAACTTTCGCATTTATAATATTAGTAGGACTTTATTTTTTATTTCAGTAATGTAAGTACTTGGAGGATCCTAGACTTCTGATGCGCAAGCACGCCTTTTGAAAGGATTAAAATTGTCCCGCTGATTTTGATTGGCTGCAAAGGATATGTGACTGCTTACTTCGTTTGTACTTTTCGCACACATAATGATTTTTTCAGCCTACCTGTGCAATAAGAGTCCCAACCAGCTTCATGATAAGACTGCTTCACATTGAAAGGTCTGCTCAGTTTGATTAAATTCACGCCATTCTGTAACTTCTTGCACTTTCCCTCAGAAAAGAACTCATATAAACTGCAAAATAACATGGATAAATTTTATTAAAATATAACAAAAAACATGAAGATGGTTCTGAAGTGACAATAATAAGTACGGATATAGTATTTTATGATTATTTTCATAATATTAATTTGAAGGGATAAAAAAAGTTCCCTATTCAATATATTTGAGGTACTCAATAGTCGTGATTAATAAAAAAAATGGTTATGTGGGCGCACCCTCAGTAACACTTTTTTGCGTCACAAAAACAGGCGCCATTATAATGTTATCATCTAACCAATAAAAGCAATTTATTTCAGCTTATTTTCCCACGATGGTACAGTAATTGCATTTTTTACAGCCTAACTGTTTATTTGTCTATTAAGATAAAAGCTTTAAAGAATTAGTTATTTCGTTGTTTTTCGAATACTTTAACGAGAGCAACTAATCTTGTAATGTTTATTATCATAATACAATTCAGTGGCTAAAGTTATAATGATAAAATTGAGCGAGTGTTGAATAAACACGATTCAACACCCGCTATATTTATGAATGAATTTGTTACAAAATGCTTTTACACGATTAATCAGGGACTTGGATAAATAAGCGGGTGATGTTTATGAGGTAGAAACAGTGGCGTAGCTAGGTAACTGCGGGCCCCGGGGCAAATAGAAAAATTGGGCCCCTTAAAGGAAAAAAGGAAAGGGATATGTATAATTCGCGAACAGAGCAAGCTTTTTTTTTAGTTTCAGAAAACTAAAAAAAACGAGCGCGAAATGTTTGCAAAGTCGGGTTGCAACCTGTCTTTATTATATCGTAATTTTCTGGTAATGATTCGAGGGGCCGCCTGAGCTTAGGGGCCCCGGGGCACTGCCCCAGCTAGCCCCTTCGTAGCTACGCCACTGGGTAGAAATACTATTGGGACTTACTCTTGTAATGCGTTTGATTTCCACACCTCATGATAGCTTAGTTTCATAGACATTTCGTGTGATATATATTTAGTATCATATATGTTGGGGAACATTTTATGAATGTTATGTTTGAAGTCTTTGTATTTGTGTGGAAGTGGGCCAATGAATTGGTTGTGTAGTAGTACAGTGTCTAGGAATATGTTGTGGCCTACAATAGGTTTCTGTGATTCGGATAGTAGTGAAATGATTTGGGAGAATCCTAGTAGGTGACTCATGAGGTTGTCTTCCAGTATTGCCATTGGAGCGCTATTTGCACCGTCTACGTTTTTATCCCGGTATATTAATATCTGAAATAGAGAAAAGATAAAATGGAGACTTTATTAAAAAGTGGTTGAGGTTGAATAGCATAGCAATATAAAATTTGTTACATTTGAAATCTTGGTAGTGTGCAAAAGACAATAGATGATTGTAACTCTTGTTACCAGTTTACTTTTACAGTTTTTCGAGAAGATTTGAGATCTAGGAATTACTATACATACAGGAATTACTCTAAGAAATAATAAGTTTAAACTAAATCTTAACCAATTAGAACTAAGATACAATAGAACTTAAGTTATTTAGACCTAAAACAATACCAATGTCCTTAAATATTTGAAAACTAGTCTACATGCTCAATAAAATCATGTGTGACACTCTAGCACTTCTAAACTATTAAAAAGCAACAAATAAATAACAGCTACTAGCACAAATTACCTTCTTACTATTACCTAAGCTATCCGTGGTGAGGACCTCAGGGAACCGCATCCTGATTTCAATGTGGGTGATATATCGGAGTACCGGGCTGTCCACATCTAGGTATAATGTCTCGTCATGACTTCTTTTCAGCCATCTGTAATTATAATAAAATGATAATCGTCAGTTATGTGTCCATTTCATTAAAGTTGTCTCAAAAGGGCTTCAGCATTGTGGCTTTGGTCCCACATTAATCTTCCAATAATCTTGGACTTTATAATCTGTAGTTTGGTGGTAGCATCAACAGCCAGTTTCATAGGTTTAAGATAAATTTAATTGTCAGATAGCTATCTAGAACTTTATCTGGAACCCGTGAAATTGGCGCTAAATATGGTGTCTCAGGTGTTGTAATAGCAGAGAGAACTTGTTGAGGTTCTTCCTTTTAAATATTTTGGACAGGGCTGTTCTTGTAATTATGAATTTTTTTAGACATTTTGTAATTGATTATACTGTGGACTATCTTAGTTCAATAACCAAACATTACACAGATTTATTTGCAATTTATCTTATCTCTAACCAAAACTATTAATTTTGAAACTTTAGTCTCTTTGCAGAATATTCTTTCAAAAGTAGACCATATTCTTTTCATAAAACAGAAGAATTTGCTTTGCCCTACAGGGTCCATGATTGTACTTAGCTGTAAGCCTCATTGTAACACCTTCTCTAATACTGTGGAATGCAAATAAATAATATGGATATGAATCTTATAAAGTAGTATTTACTTGGAAACTTGAGAGTGGTACTGCTGTAGCTGTCTCTCTTCGTCCATGTTCAGCATCCTGGCGAGGTCATTGAATAAGGCCTTCTCTTTGATGTTCTGCCTTACCCTGGCTTCCTCAACATGACTCAAGTATGGTAGGCCTTCATATGTGAACTGGAACAGTATGTTGAAATATGTTTTATTTCAGGAATGGTTGACAAGTATTCATTTAAAGGATAAATTGTTGCTTTCAGCAAACATACTACTATTTATGGAAGAAAAACTGTGTATTGATTGTAAGAATCAAAATCTTTGATATATATCTCATACCACAGTAATAGTAAGGGCCAGTAGCACAGGTTCCAGATAGAGTTCTAAATAACTATCTGGCAGATCACACCATAGAAAATTAAAAAGATTTCTATGGTGCTATCTGTCAGATAAACTGTTAAACTGGCCATTACCATTTTTATATAATTTGTAAGAAAAATGGTTATAAAATGAAAGTCTTAAAAGTTTGGTAGAAAAAAGGGTGAATGATGAAGCCATTTCAACAATATCACAAAAACAAACAAAGTTAATACCTTATTAAAATCAAAATTATGTTTACACAAAAAGTTCAATGTAGACGCTTGAAATATGAAGGACTGATCAATATCCCCGAACACTTGGGGACACAGATGGAATGTATAGCCGGTAGCCGTGTACGAGTCCAGGTCTCTGTTGTACTGGAACATTGTCAGGCCAACCTGGGTCATTATCATGTTGCTGACTTCACTCTTCAACTTGTCATACCTCTCTTCACTTGTGTCGAATAACCTGGAATTATTTATTAGGATGATAAATATTTGTAGATGTATCGTTATTGTATGTATTTAGATAATGTTGTATTCATGTTCAGAATTTGTTATTGGAATTTGTATAATGTAAAATCTAAGAAATAGAGGACTGTTTTTACAGGTGTACAGGCGTTTAAGCGCATTGAATATGCAAACCTATCTCTTGTAAATATCACCAGGTATCTACCAGAAGTTTCTATTATTGAGAAAAGATCGTTGATAGTCTTATATAAAGATAAAGAAAGGATGAATTTGTATAATATTTTTAGTTATTTTACAGAAATACACAATGAAAACCACATTTTTGTGGTTTAGGTTTTTGTTGTTTTTCACTACCTAATTTTGATTAATGATATTGTCAGTATTCCTTAAAATACAAGGAATAACACAGTAATGTTCTCTCACCTGTGTTTAAAGCATTCTCCAGTTAAAAGAGCAGTAAATTCAGCATCAAAACCAACAAAACAAGACTTGGATAAATCTCTTTTGATTGTATCAAGTTCATCTAGAAAGTTATTCCTTGTTATCTCCATATTTGTACGTAAATATTATGCTTATAGTTATATACTGTTAGTTAATTTCCTTAAAATCGTAAATAGAAGAAAGTTTTTGAAAATAAGAGCATTTTCATTCACCGAAACGACCGACAAAAATTGCAATATTGCAAAAACAAACAAATGTCAATGCAATGTCACAGTCACTATCCTGTCATCTGTCAGATACAATGTTTTTTAGAAGCAAGCTTTGGATATTCAGTTTTTAAGACCTTATTTTTTTTAACATAATTGTTATAAGCGAGAGCCTTAATCGATATCTAATAGCTTACGTAGTATACGCTTAATTTGGTAAGCTTTAATACTAATGTAACAACAACACATTAATCTATAACAATTTGACAAATTTCTTCAATAGATTTTCAACCTTATCACAATGGTGGAAGGTAAATGTTCGATTGGTAAAATTTGTCATATTCAGCTAGGTTGACCTGCTGTCGTCTGTAGATAAGCCTAAATACATAAGTATTAGTACCTATATGTATAAGAACTATATAAATATTATTGTAAGTATATCAGTGCCAGTTGGTAAATACCTACGCGTTATTAGATACGCGGTGGCTCTAATAGGCATTAGTACATAAACGCCGGTAAGTATATAAGAGCTAGTACATACATAAGCGTGATTACTTACATACGCACTTGTAAGATGTATAAATAAGCATTAGTACATACCTACAAAAGGCTTAGTACGGTTAGTATGTACAGACGACAGCAGGTCAACGTATACGAATCTGTCAAATTTTACCAGTCAAATATTAACCTACCGCCATTGCGATAAGGATGAAAATCTATTGTAGAAATTTGACAAATTGTGGTAACTTGATGTGCTGTTGTCTGTACTTACATCAATTAATTAATTTTGTTACAGCTGTGAGTGAATATAATATTTTGAAACGAATTTTCCATACATTTAGCCGTCAGAACAAAACGATGCGAAACCACTATTATCTGCTGACCAACATTTTGTTTAGGTATCAGGCATGGTAATGTGATGTGGTTGTACAGAACATATTTTTAACACGCCTGTGAGTTATTACATTTTACTTGTTATAAGGATTTAGATCTGATGTGATGGTTGCCGACAAGCGTAACAGTTGCTCATTAGCACATAATGATAGCATTAAGTTATTACAACGTGCCAGTATCACGGCAATCCTTACGTGGCTATATTACATAAATCAAAAATACTTATGTGCAGTTTGTAAATCAGCTTAGGATGCTTGTTCTAAAGATTTATTCAAATTCAAATCTATATACATTTTTGATTTTACTATGGCTTCTATTTCATCTCTTCATTATGATAATTGCCACTCATTAAATCGCCAATACATTATTAATTGATATGTAAAAAGTTTTATGTAATTAAAACAATGAACGGCCCGATATTTGTTATTCGCATTTAATTAATAATTGTACGCTCCTATTGCGTTGAGCCGTGTAACACGTAACACGACTGTAAGTGGCGGCATGGTGGAAATTAATATAATGGTTGCACAATATAAAATTGCGTAAGTTGCAGAGAGAGTTCATTCTGGTGCCCGTCAATTTACTTCCGAATTGGCGGTCCAATCGAACCTCTTGCAATGCGGCAAAACTTGGCGGTGCACGGTGTTGCAACAATCGGAGGCGACGGCCCAAGACCATACCAGTCGCCACTTTGTGGTTGACTCGCGTGCCCGCGAACGTTATACCTCTCACTTTTCAAACTACGAACATAACTTTTAAAATTAATCATGTAAGCTCGGATTGGATCATAGTGGAATAAGTTGTTTTTTTTCTCATTAATCATGGAGTCGGAAAAGGAGGCGACTCAAGAGCGCGAAGTGTTGATGGTGAAGCCAAATTACATGCTTATGTCCTTGCAGAGGATATTAGTGTTAACTGTAATACTAGCCGGAGTTATTGTTGTGGTGCATTTTACGCCGATGCCAGGTAATTTATTTTTAATGGAAACTTTACATACCATAGACCTGATATATTTGTTATGCTAATTAAGTGTCGCACAGTAAACAGTGTTGTGATTTAGATTAATGTCTAAATACAATAGAATCTGTATATTTATATCTGCTTAAATTAGTTAAAATAATCGATTTACTTATAGTAACATTTGACCAGAATCTGTCGAAAGCAAGTCTTTAACTAAACACTAGGAAGTAACTAACGTTTGCAGACCCATAAAAGATAGTGCAATCGATCACCTTTTACAAACTACGCGGAATCGATCGAAGACGAGTTTACAAGGAAATAAACTTCAATGAATGAAGATACTACTTATTTTTCTTGATTATTTTGTAACACTTGTTGATAAACTACGTTTAATTAGTTGACTGCTAATGTATTGTGTTGATTGATTACTATTGTTTACAGAGGAGTATTTTGAAAACTGTGACCGAGAATGTCACGAGTTGGATTGGCCAATGATCTGCCGCGTGAAACTAGTCATCGAGGTCTACAAGACGCTTAGCAAGTAAGTCATATTTTTAACACCAAAAAGTTTTTTTAATGCAATTTATTTTAAAAGTTGCAGTCATTTGAAAGAGAAACTTTCAGAAATGCTAATTCATTGTAAACGTGTTTCACTTCTTAATATTAATCGTTTCCATTCTAAAAATATTATTTTTGTTCCATGCTAGATCTTGCGGCAGTTGTACAGAGAAGGATGGGGGGTCTTGTCCATCAACATGCATATCTGCGGACGGTCGGGAGCGAGGTGTCCTGGTGGCCAACAGGGCGCTGCCTGCACCCACCCTGCACGTCTGCGAAAACGACATCCTAGTCGTAGACGTGGTTCATCGAGCCCCAGCACACGCGCTGTCTATCCACTGGCGTGGCCAACCACAGAGGGAAACTCCTTTCATGGATGGAGCTCCCATGCTGACCCAGTGCCCTCANATGAAAATCTATTGTAGAAATTTGACAAATTGTGGTAACTTGATGTGCTGTTGTCTGTACTTACATCAATTAATTAATTTTGTTACAGCTGTGAGTGAATATAATATTTTGAAACGAATTTTCCATACATTTAGCCGTCAGAACAAAACGATGCGAAACCACTATTATCTGCTGACCAACATTTTGTTTAGGTATCAGGCATGGTAATGTGATGTGGTTGTACAGAACATATTTTTAACACGCCTGTGAGTTATTACATTTTACTTGTTATAAGGATTTAGATCTGATGTGATGGTTGCCGACAAGCGTAACAGTTGCTCATTAGCACATAATGATAGCATTAAGTTATTACAACGTGCCAGTATCACGGCAATCCTTACGTGGCTATATTACATAAATCAAAAATACTTATGTGCAGTTTGTAAATCAGCTTAGGATGCTTGTTCTAAAGATTTATTCAAATTCAAATCTATATACATTTTTGATTTTACTATGGCTTCTATTTCATCTCTTCATTATGATAATTGCCACTCATTAAATCGCCAATACATTATTAATTGATATGTAAAAAGTTTTATGTAATTAAAACAATGAACGGCCCGATATTTGTTATTCGCATTTAATTAATAATTGTACGCTCCTATTGCGTTGAGCCGTGTAACACGTAACACGACTGTAAGTGGCGGCATGGTGGAAATTAATATAATGGTTGCACAATATAAAATTGCGTAAGTTGCAGAGAGAGTTCATTCTGGTGCCCGTCAATTTACTTCCGAATTGGCGGTCCAATCGAACCTCTTGCAATGCGGCAAAACTTGGCGGTGCACGGTGTTGCAACAATCGGAGGCGACGGCCCAAGACCATACCAGTCGCCACTTTGTGGTTGACTCGCGTGCCCGCGAACGTTATACCTCTCACTTTTCAAACTACGAACATAACTTTTAAAATTAATCATGTAAGCTCGGATTGGATCATAGTGGAATAAGTTGTTTTTTTTCTCATTAATCATGGAGTCGGAAAAGGAGGCGACTCAAGAGCGCGAAGTGTTGATGGTGAAGCCAAATTACATGCTTATGTCCTTGCAGAGGATATTAGTGTTAACTGTAATACTAGCCGGAGTTATTGTTGTGGTGCATTTTACGCCGATGCCAGGTAATTTATTTTTAATGGAAACTTTACATACCATAGACCTGATATATTTGTTATGCTAATTAAGTGTCGCACAGTAAACAGTGTTGTGATTTAGATTAATGTCTAAATACAATAGAATCTGTATATTTATATCTGCTTAAATTAGTTAAAATAATCGATTTACTTATAGTAACATTTGACCAGAATCTGTCGAAAGCAAGTCTTTAACTAAACACTAGGAAGTAACTAACGTTTGCAGACCCATAAAAGATAGTGCAATCGATCACCTTTTACAAACTACGCGGAATCGATCGAAGACGAGTTTACAAGGAAATAAACTTCAATGAATGAAGATACTACTTATTTTTCTTGATTATTTTGTAACACTTGTTGATAAACTACGTTTAATTAGTTGACTGCTAATGTATTGTGTTGATTGATTACTATTGTTTACAGAGGAGTATTTTGAAAACTGTGACCGAGAATGTCACGAGTTGGATTGGCCAATGATCTGCCGCGTGAAACTAGTCATCGAGGTCTACAAGACGCTTAGCAAGTAAGTCATATTTTTAACACCAAAAAGTTTTTTTAATGCAATTTATTTTAAAAGTTGCAGTCATTTGAAAGAGAAACTTTCAGAAATGCTAATTCATTGTAAACGTGTTTCACTTCTTAATATTAATCGTTTCCATTCTAAAAATATTATTTTTGTTCCATGCTAGATCTTGCGGCAGTTGTACAGAGAAGGATGGGGGGTCTTGTCCATCAACATGCATATCTGCGGACGGTCGGGAGCGAGGTGTCCTGGTGGCCAACAGGGCGCTGCCTGCACCCACCCTGCACGTCTGCGAAAACGACATCCTAGTCGTAGACGTGGTTCATCGAGCCCCAGCACACGCGCTGTCTATCCACTGGCGTGGCCAACCACAGAGGGAAACTCCTTTCATGGATGGAGCTCCCATGCTGACCCAGTGCCCTCAGCCTGCCTACACAACATTCCAGTATAAATTCCGTGCATCAGCTGTAGGCACGCACATGTATCACGCACACTCTGCTGCTGATGCCGCAGACGGTCTCGCGGGAGCCTTCGTTGTTCGTCAGTCTCCACGTCTTGACCCTCTTAGGAAACTATATGATGAAGACGCAAGTGAACACACTATTTACGTTTCGGAATGGGGTCATTCAATGGGTCCTTTAGCCGGTGTCATATCGCGCATCCCGAATGCCGAATCACTTCTCATAAATGGCAGAGGAAAATCATCTGAATCTCCCGACTCTCCACAGTCTTCATTCAATGTGGAATATGGAAAGAGATACAGATTCCGTTTGGCTTACGGAGGAGGATCAAAAAGCTGTCCTATTACATTTTCAATTGATCATCATGTTCTAGAAGTGATTAGTTTGGACGGACACCCGATTCAGTCGGAACATGTTAATTCCATTGGGCTCGGCAGAGGGGAGCGAGCTGATTTTATTCTGGAAGCTAAGAGAGCACCCGGAGTATATAAAATCAGAGTAGCTGCTGTAAAGAGTTGCCAAGACAACTTGGAAGGTGTAGCCAATTTAGTATACGATAACAAGGAGCAAAAAGTGCTGCATAAAGATGACGACACAGTTAATGCAGAAGTGTACCGTGAGTTAACGACAGTGTCTAGTGATCGTTGTGAATCTGACAATGTGATATGTTTGAACGAGGTCCACGCATCCACCAAACTGCCAGCTGATCTCGTCGACAATCTTGACAACATAATTTATGTGCCTTTTAATTATTCTACAAGGCAGATTTCGGCGAAACGAGTCGGTGAGTATTGTAATTGTATATTGTTAGTAACTTTCTTTTGTATTAAATTATCTGGTCATAAGTGGCACGTCAGAAGTTTTTAAATCTCTTATGGTCAAGTGCGCTAACGAGTTTTAGATGGCTGAAAGTTTTGGTTGTGTAGTTTGTGGCTACTGGCTATTATCAGATAAATTATATAACAATTTAATTTTCCAACACCATTGTGTGATATCGGGTTTTAAAGCAGATCTATGAGGGTGGGTACCTAATTGCGCGAGCTGGTAACTAACAAAATGACGTCAATGATTCACAATGTAGCTAAAATTTTCACACAGTGAGTTTTGAACTGCTATTCAAATTAAACAGGTCAATGCTCTTATGAATAGTATGTGATTAATTAATTGTTGGTATTTAGGAATAATAGCAATACATACTTAGGTACATACGTGGTTTTAGCCTACTTTTTTTGCCATTTATGCTATCAATTTAATCTAGAAACTTCCCAACAAGTAGCTAGTAGCTCATCTATTTGTTAAAATATTGTGAATACATATCATATTATCAGTACATACATATCATCTTTTGGAGTTATTTTGATGAAATTCGGTTCACTTGCTAAGCCGTGACGTGAGACGAAACAGACAGTCACTTTCGCCTTTTATAATAATTATTTGGGATGGAAGTATAGATTATAGTATTCCACTTTTACCACTGACCCAGTTGTTACATAAATTGTAACTCGACCTCAAGAAATAATATGTATTTTGGTTATTCTGTCTGACTGTTTTTATTTAATATTTGTTTTCTTTTTAACATCTGCGATATAATACTTTTTAGCTTTTATTTTACCACATTGTGTAGCAAAAACTTACTTAATTGATTTCTTGATTACTTCAAATTTTAAACTTTAGGGTGGTAATTGATACTAAATTATAGTGGGTACTAATTAAGAGATAAATAAATACCTACTTAAGTTATGCCAAGTGAAATAAATGCAGGCATAAACATCTTAGAATCGAGTTTTGCTGTTTTGAAAACTGAAAATATCCGACATCGCAGACATTTTAATTTCATTGCTATAATTTTGTAAAATTTCATTTTTGGTCGAGTAAATTAAATAAAAGGAGAGAATATTCTTATAATTTTATTAAGATCATTATGTTTATGTTCAAAAATGATGACACTTAGGTTACTTATTTTTTACGGAAAATTATGACTGATGACTAATTTGCCTTTGAAAAAAAATGTATTTCTATCTTCAATTTACTTGACTGAACAAATAGATTTTTTTGCCAAAAATTAAATATTAAGTATTGACCGAGAGTGTACGTACTGTAGAAATACATTTTAAATGGTTTATCGCGTGTTTACTCAGGAAACTCCAACGAGTACCTACCTAAGTACATGGTACCGACGACACCACATCAAGTTACCACAATCTGTCAAATTTCTGCAATAGACTTTCAACCTTATCACAATAGTGAAAGGTTAATGTTCAATTGGTAAAATTTGACAGATTCGGGTACCGTGACCTGCTGTCGTTTGTACATAGGTACTTACCTAGGTATATTTGGTCATCCAATATACTTGTGGGTCAACCACCAAGGTCGTTTGGTTTTCATTTTCGTCGGCACTTACACGTCGAAACACCAAGCATAACAAACTCGAAAGGGTTCTGATGTTCTTACTTTTATTTTCCTTATTATGACGGGGACGCAGTAAAAACATTGAAATAAATGAGCTATTTTCCATGGGCTTGAAGAGGTATATTTCACTTTATTTTACCAAGGGTTTCCCTTGTACTGTCGTCGTAGTATTGTAGAATTTATTGGCGTACATTAACTGCGGAATTCAATATTCTGTCTATCCCTGGATTTGCTTACTAGAGATAGGAACTTGACATTACTTGTATGGGGCTAATGTCAAAATTCTATCTCTGGTATGCAAATCCAGAGATAGATAGGTTATTGGGAACGGCCGTTAGTATACTTAAACAAGCTTCCCGTATTACCTTCTTCGCGGACTTGTCTAGAACTTTTTCAAATTGGAGCAGTGTTTTTAAAGATTTGAGCTTTAAAACAAACAATATCTTCAGTTTTATAAAATAAGAATTATATATAGTTTTTTAAAGCAAACTTAACCGACCTCTTGCTGCGTTTAAAACACACTCGTCTAGAGTTATGAGCATTTTGTGTTACATAACACGGCTGAGGCAACTCAATATGTTAGTAGGCCAGGTCACCGGTTTCGAAAATATTGCATCTAATCGTAACACATAAAAAAATATTTGTTTTCGTTATTTTTTATATAATATGCGTTTTTAGATGATGCTTAAGTTAATTTGTTTAAATTAACCGTTTATAATTTGCAACAAGCTCGTTGCTCACGCATTTCTTTCGCAAATGTAACGTTAGAAAATAATTTCGTTTTATGTGATTTCAAAATTTCATTGCATGGTTGGTAGCAATAGTTTTTGTTCTACAAAGAATTCAAGGTGAGATGGATATACACAGGCAAGTTTATTGAGCATTTGTGTTAAGCCTTTCACAAAATCGTAAGCAACCGTTTGTATTTCAAAAGAACTACTTACGATATAAAAAGTCAGCTTCAAATGTCTATTTGTATTTATATATTTATCTTTCCGAGGGAATAACATCCCATATCGAAATTTTCAAAAATGTTAAGTATCCTATGTCCATCTCCTGGGTCTAAGCTATGTCGCCACCAATTTTTAGCTAAATTGGTTTAGCCGCTCTCGAGTTATAGTTACTGATAACGTAAATAACACAGCTTTCTTTTTAGATGCAGTACTAATTAGTCAATATCATGCGTCATTTTTAAATTAAAATATGCAAATTAAGTTTCTCTAATAATGATCAAGTTAACTAGTTAATATGTTGTAAGGTAACACGAGATAAATGAGTGTATGATACAAACTACTATTTCAAATGAATCTTTCGTATTTTGAACTCGAGTCTCCTGGAAGCGTATCTAATGATGGAGTACCGTCCATCAATCAGTACATCTGTCTGGCAGTCTGCTTCATGTTGCTAGACATTAGAAGTAAGAACTATTTGGTCTTTGTGTAATTATCTATGACACGTCTTGTATGTAGAACGATGCTGGCTGAATCTATACTAATAATGTAAAGCTGAAGAGTATGTTTCATCGTTTGATTGAACGCGCTAATCTCAGGAACTACTGGTCCGATATGAGAAATTATTTCACTGTTGGATAGCCCATTTATAAAGGCTATAGGCTACTTTTTATCCGTGTGCGCGGAGTAAAGTCAAAGTCAAAGTCAAATCATTTATTTCATTTAGGCCTTTAGCACTATGCAGAAGAACGGGCAAGAAACTCCATGGTTACTCTTTTTAAAAATAGAATTGCAGTTTGTATTTCCCACAGGATGCGGGTGAAATCTATTGAAACCTATCTATTGGAAGCTAGTGTAGGTACAGACAGCAGCAGGTCAACGTATATGAATCTGTCAAATTTTACCAGTCAAACATTAACCTACCTCCATTGTGATAAGGTTGAAAATCGATTGCAGAAATTTGACAGATTGTGGTAACTTGATGTGCTGTTGTCTGTACCTACTATGAAACAAGTTGAATCAACGTCGCAAACAAAGCCGTCTCAGTACCATTCCAATTCATATTGACTTTCTAGTTTTCGGTTTTAAATGTTTTACAACACAGATAAAGTTATTTTGCATATAATAACACCATGAAACGGTGTTTATGAAGAAAGTGAAGTAATCAGTGGTCGTAACAGCGTTCGCGTTAACCGCAAATGATATGCCGTGAATGATTGCGTCGCTCGCCGGATGAACGATCTGCGTCTGCGCAACCTTAAACAATCACTCACACATACGTGTAACTATGTAAGATGATTAGTATTGACGTTTACTAACACTTAATGCCAGAATAGGTACTTAAAACGCTATACTTGAGTTATGTTTTACGCAAAGAATTGCTGTCCAAGCAATATATGTATGTTGAAAGTGACATAGCCAGAGACGGCATAAAGTTTAAGTAATGTTTGAGAGTGCGTAACAAAGCTCAACAGCATCAGTAATGGAAATACTTATGTTTCAACAATAGGTACTTATATTGCTTTTTATTTTATTTACAAGACTCGGATTTGTTTATTAAAGGCAGTAGGAGTAGATGTTTTTCTCAAAGGCGTAAGAGGTTAGTCGTAAATTAATGTATATCCAGCCATTTCCCACCTTACTTACTATAAACCTAGAAAATGAATCAAGGAATCAATTTTAATCTTAGGCGATATATGTAGGTATTTTACTGATTGTTTTAAAGTAAGATTATTTAAATAAGTTCTTCTTGTACATACATGTTGTTTTGGTACAACGATTATTTGGCGACTGCTATAACCACTGTGGCTTGGGGTTCTAGGTTAGGTTACCGGGTCGAGCAAAATGCTATTGGATTTTTCCATCGCCTCTATTAGTAGTAAAACGTGAGGCGATTATATAATTTGATGCCATCAAATAAAAGTAAATTCTAATGCCCACTCCTATGAATGTCAGTACCTTGGTTAATTCTTTTTTTATGATTTGTTAGACCCTCTGCTGACTAAAAGCATTTCATCAGCTCAGTAAGGAACAAGTATCAACTGACTGAAAAGATATATGTATTGGTTTCAAGGTTTCATTTAGTGTTAGAATTTTTTCAAATCCACCTGTGTAATACTCCGGGACGCCTTACCACCAACACAACCAACCAACCAACTTACGGGCTCGTTCAGACATGGCGGGAACCGCGCGATTTCCATGCAATTATGAAATCGCGCGGGTCTTATCTGTATGAGTATTAAGTAATCGTTGAGACATAACCGCGCGGTTACCGCCAGAAAAACGCGCGGTTCCTGCATGTCTGAACTAGGGCAACAGGTTCCGGATTGCTTTGTAAAAGTTTCTAAAACCCACAGAGCATCTGGCTAGAACTAGAAATCAAACCCGGGTTGGAATCAAACAGCTGTTACTTTGGTGATCACTAGTCCAACACAGCACATGTAGTAGATAGCTATGCATTCTGTACGTCACGGAGACCAGAGCAGCCTATACTCGGAACTTGAATATTCTAATTGACTTGCCGCTTTCTCAAACCTCTCAAGAGACAGGGCTATTATGAGAGGTCACTATAGAAGCTTTCGATACTTTACTATATCATGTACCTATGGGTAGGGTCGCTGTGCCCGTTGGCGACCACTTAGTGGAGTTGCCAACTTTGGATGCGTGAAAATATATCCTATCTATACTTGAAACTGATATTGTCTATGTAGCTGAATCTTAAATATTGTCAATTTACGGAATAAGTAATTAAATAACGATTTCCATTAACATATTTTTAAATATGATCGAAAATGTTCAAAACTAGCCAAAATGCTAGTTAGCGACCACTTTTTTCAGTTTGCGACCACTGCTAAGTCAGTTAGCGACCACTATATAAAATAATCATAATACAACAATGTTTATGTTAATTGAATATCTATTTCTCAGAATAAATCAAACATTATTTTAAAAAGTTATAAAATCATCAACACAAATAGTAGCTATAGTAGTATATATCTATATCTACTAGTTTTTACTTTGAAACCAAGAAGATCTTTTTCACTAAGTTCGGTTACCAAATAATCACTTGTGCTCGGATTCTGAATATATGTTTATAGCTTTTTAGGGTTCCGTAGTAAACTAGGAACTCTTATAGTTTCGCCATGTCTGTCTGTCCGTCCGTCCGTCCGCCCATCTGTCCGTCCGTCCGTCCGTCCGTCCGCGGATAATCTCAGAAACTGTTAGCGCTAGAAAGCTGAAATTCGGTACCAATATGTATTTCAACTACAAAAATAAAAAGTGGAAAAAATGTTTTATAAGGATGCCTCTCCCCTACACGTAAAGGGGGGATATATTTTTTTTTATTCTATCGTGTGATATATCTTTGGATAGTTATTTTAAAATGAATAGGGATTTACTAAAATCATTTTCTGATTACGTTAATATTTTCGGAAATAATTGCTCCAAACGCCGAAAAATAGGCGTCCCCCCGCTTTAACTTTCGAACCGTAAGTTTAGAAAATATGAAAATTTTGAATGTTATATAGACTCAGCAGTCATTGAGATATAGCACTTTTTTGGAAACCGCAAATTATAACTTTGTTATTCATATATTTGTATGAAAGACAAAGTTATTTTTTGTTGCCGAAAAATGATTGTATTTTGGCTACTTGTAGGTAATAGATACGTTCATTTTTCATAGATAATGGCAAGGAACTCTTCGTGCGCGAGTCCAACTTGCACTTGGCCAGTTTTTTCAGTTTATGGCCAATTTTTTCATACAAAATTGGAGCGGTCGCAAACCGACATCGCAGTTTTTAAACCGAGTTGGTTTGCGACCGCGATTTTCGTGAGTGAATTAAACAAAGTTTTACTAGGAGAACGTGTGGTCGTTAACTGAAAGGAGGAATCTTTATGCTTGTATAACACCAGTTT
>NWSH02000560.1:3457908-3483801 GCA_002382865.2 Heliothis virescens
AAATTTTAGATGAAAAATGGCAAAACTAACTAAAAATATGAAGCATAGCTCTATAATTGAAGTAATTATGCTTTTTGACCGAATGTAACATTAATATAAAGTAATAAAACTTATCTTTATTTGCCGACCGACGCGCTATTTCTTTTGCACTACGCGATAGTTCCACTCACTACTGTGTCATGCCGCCCACTAAATACCATTATTTTCTTGTTTTGGGTGAATCGGTTAGGATCAAAATTATGACATTCTTATCGTATAAGTATTCAATTACAATAAAATGCTTACTATGTATTGTTTTCTCCTGAAAATGAGCTATTATCTTTAATTAAAGAGACTCAACCCGTCAAGTGGTCGCGTTACTGGAGGTGGTCGCGTTACCGGCACACTGACCCTACTTACCTATGGGTATATTAGAATCAGAATTAGGTATAAAGCAAGCAATGTCGTAGCTTTATTGAAAGACTTTATTAGTGTGGGTAATTTTAACTCAATATTGCAGAGGTCAGCTACTTATTTCTGTATAAAAGAAAAAATAAATGACAGGTTGACCAACTTCGGTTATTTATTTGTCATTATTTCGTTTACTTTAACCATTACTTACAAATAATCTTCATGAAAAAAAGTGTGAGAGCGAGGTAATACTTAATTGTATGTTTTTTTTTTTAAATGAAAATACACAGACTAACTCGTGTAACTAACATAACCGGTTTATCTATTTCATTAAGTTAAGTAAAATAACCTTGGTTTTTTCTTTCATTTGCTTCTGACTTGGCTTTGTTATTAGCACCAACATAGTTAAACATAGGAACTTTTGATTTATCTATGTTTGGAGTAAACGAAAATGAAAACTGTCTCACTTGTTTCGATGTTTTGTTTCTAATTATTCACTTAAATGATAGAATTGATTTCATAGTAGTTAAGTATACGTACGATTGATCTCAGTTCAAAACACTACCTGTTTAAAGTTATATAATTTATACAGTCGATTACCTATAAAAATATAGTTACGTACCTAATAGAGATGTCCTTCACCCAAATAGAATGAAAGATAAAACCAACCCAGGAAGTGGATTGGAACTCAAATAATTCCTAAAATAATAAATGTTCGACCATTTATTACAGTCGCGTTTCCCAAACATATTACCGTGGTTACCTTGGTCATAGATTTTTTTGAAATGTGTAGGTATTTCACAAGATCATCGATTGGTTCAATTCATTATCGTAAAAGGTGATTGACCGTGGAGATAGACAAAATGAATATACGAAAATATATAGATACTATTTATCTCAAGTTTTTGAAATAGGAAACCTGCAGTATACAGGTTTTTTTTTAAATAAGCTGCAAAATTAATCCATAAATCCATTGATGACTTTCTGGGCAAAATGATCGGAAACATACATCTATTGTCCCAAAATGGTACAGACAACAGCAGGTCACGGTTAGGGTTGCCAACTTCTTCTACAAGAAATAAAGTATATTTCAGGTCTACGAACAATTTTAAACAGTATTTTAGAAAAACACATTTTTTAGAGCGGTGTTTGCATTATGATGCTGTAACTGAACAGTATTTTGTAAATTTGGTGTAAAATGAACAGTATATTTTGGTGAAAAACAATATAATACTGTTTAAAACAGTATGGTTGGCAACCCTAGTCACGGTACCCGAATCTGTCATTTCTTACCAATTAAACATTAACCTACCACCAATGTGATAAGGTTGAAAATCTGTTGCAGAAATTTGACAGATTGTGGTACCTTGATGTGTTGTCGTCTAGGACTTTTATCACCACAATGTTGTAAATTCCACTTGATGTAACGCTGACAGAAAATATTAGTGTGCCATGTGCAATAATTTTACACGTGTGTTAATTAAATCCGTCGTCATTGTTACCCGGTTGCATAATTGTATGGTTTGTCGAGAATTACCTGATACTACGCCATTTTAATTGTTGTTGCGTAAATAATTCGCAGTGAAAACAAATATCTTTTTATGTTTTCATGTAGGCGAATTATTTTTGTTCCGAGTTCTTAACTTAAAACTAATTAAGTATGCCACGTGTTTCTTTTGCTACGCGCGGAAAAACTGAATGGCAAATCCGCCAGTGTAAAAGGGAGCCCACGGACTGACTTTTACACTGGCGGATTTTCCACGGCAGTTCCGTGCCTTGGAAAAAAAAACATTTTACATTTCCATAGGTGACTGTTATCGCATTGTCCACGCCCGTCGCGAGCCGTATCTCTTGGTAGCTTTGTAGTCAGGCTCTAAAGCATCTTCCGATTTCAATGTGTTTACTATCCTTTTTACATCATACAAACGAACCAGTTCTAATCTCGTTTATTCCTCAATCAACTTACACATACTCCCAATTACTTTGCCGTTCTGAACACATCCCACGCTAGTGCTTTGCTTATACATATATTTTGACTAGCTTGTACATGAAGTTACCAAACATCACATTTTTATCTCCTGAACAGACCTACTGAATAATCAAAAGGTACGCTAAAACCTTCCAAATCAAAACCACATTCGGAACAGAACTGAAACGATATCCCGCAGTAGGCGGCTTGTGGTCACAATCAAATACCGCACAATGATCATTCGAAATGTCATGGAAGCCAATTTCCGTAGCCTCCAATTACTTCAATCGTGATGTATTGTGAACCATCTTTGTTGATTTGGAGAACCTCCTGTAATTTTCTGCATGCGATTTTGAATAAGTGTAGGGTATTTTTATACCTATGTATTCTTTTTTAGTGTTCCGTACCCAAAGGGTTAAACGGGACCCTATTACTAAGACTTCGTTATCTGTCTGTCTGTTTGTCTCCAGGCTGTATCTCATAAGCCGTGATACCTAAAAAGCTGAAATTTTCACAAATGATGTATTTCCGTTGCCGTTGTCACAACAAATACTAAAAATTAAAAAAAATATATTAAGGGGGATCCCCATACAATAAACGTCTGAAACCGCAAATTACAACTTTGTTATTCATATATTTGTATGAAAAACAAAGTTATTTTTTGCGGCCCGAAAAATGATTGTATTTTGGCTAGTTGTATGTAATAGATACGTTCATTTCTCATAGATAATGGTACGGAATCCTTCGTCCGTGACTCCAATTCATTTTTTTTTATTTCAATTTTATATTTGATATTCGTTTATTTCCATGAAAAGACAGGATTTACGAATATTTGTTTACTATGGTGTGTTTTTCAATATCATCCACAAATAAATGCTAACGGTTTTATTTTTCATTCTCGGAACGCCACGTTATAAGCGTAGCTTTTCGACTTTCTGATTAATTTTACAATTGTAAAACAGGTGGGTCTGAAATAGAGAGCCTACTACCATATGACAAAATATGTAGGATTGACTATGCTATCAAAAAATACGTATTCAGTTTCCTGGTCTTCGTTATTGCACGAATTCACCTAGATTAAAATTCTAAAATCATCTGCCTAGCCTTTTCCCAACTATTTTGGGGTCGGCTTCCAGTCTAACCGGATGCAGCTGAGAACCAGTGTTTTACATGGAGCGACTGCCTATCTGACCTCCACAACCCATTACCTGGCAATCTGGCACCCTTGGTAAGACTGGTTGTCAGACTTTCTGGCTTTTGACTACCCGTAACGACTGCCAAAGATGTTCAAAGACAGCGACTCACTGTTTATCGTGCCTTCCGAAACACGGAAGAACTCGTTATGAAAAGACGGTCACCCATCCTCGGACCGACCGCGTCAAGCGTTGCTTAACCTTATGATCGATCGATCCGCGCGGCTTTGACTTAGCCACGAGCTCTTCTTTAAAAAAAAAATAAAATTCTAAAATATCTCCCAAAAATCTAAACTTACTTCTTAAACTTAACCCTTCACCTGTCTTGTTTCAGAGAGTTGGGGCCAAACCGACGGTCATCGCTTCACGTACCCAGCATCACCACTGCTGACACAAGGTGATGATGTGGGGGCCAACGCCTTCTGTCCCAAGGAGCCAGGCCAAGGAGACGAGTGTGTGCATGTCAAGAATGTACCACTCGGGTCTACTGTGGATCTGGTCATGTTTGATCAAGGTAACATAATTTTATGACTTTCTTCTGGTTAAGTTGTGTAAAAATAAGTAACAGCACTCTCACACCAGTGGATTTTCCGTTCGTGTATGCGAGACACATTTTGAGCGACAAAAATGCTGTCGCGCGGGTTCACGTGATATCGTTTGAACTGGTAGTATAGGGGGGTAGTAGGTTTGTCAATTGTTTGCTGTCAGACGTATAGGAGGAATCTGCTCAGCAAAATCCGTTAGTGTATATAGTTAGGCTGTTAAGTTGAAGTAATATGCTTCTGTAGTAGAAAACTGAGGATGTTCTCGACCATGTCTTTCTCTTCTATCCATACTATTATTGAATCAATTGGTAAATGGCAGCTTTGGATAACAGTTTTTAATTTTTTTATTAAAATTGCGGACGTCGTTAATTGTAAACTGTATTGATGCAAAACTAGCTACCTGATTTTATTACACTAGCATTAAATCATCAGTGAATTGAATAATAATCGTAAACAACACGCTTTCAGACGGGTTTTGCTTTCAATTTATCTAATCAAAAAAAGATGGACTGGATTAAATTATTTGCACCAGTACATGACTTCGTAACCATTTGGGCATCCAGGTTTATCCGAAATCGCATTTTCAATTGATAATGAGAACTTGCTTTAAAAATTCAATGCAATCTTAAGTAATGTAACAAGAGTGACTAGTAAGATTGCTGCTAAGTTTTTATGTCACGCGTAATTACATGACATAACATCGCGGCTGTTATTTATAAAACCACACCATAATTACCTCTAGCAGTCGAACAACCATGGTTACAGCAAAAACACACAGAGGCTACAGTCTAAACGACTGCAGCGTTTAAAAGCTGCAATTCCGACCAGACATTTTATACTAGTGCATTAAAGTTTAACGTTTCAACTGAATTGTATAATAACGCAAGGAAATGGTCGGCAAATAAGCTTGTGAAAGTTTTTACTGCTTTTAGGCTGTACATTTAATTTGTTTGTACATTATCTTTATCGACCATAAATGCTCAACTGGTTGGTACCGGCTGTACTTTCATAAAGCGTACATGATAAATTAAAGTACCTATCTATCTACATTAGAAATACCTACTTTCCTTATGGAAAATTGTGGGAAATAACTAATAGTTTCAATGTCAGTGATCTGTCTCCATTTTTATCAAATTTTGATGCCATCAATGCCGATTGGTTATCCATGTAGGGTCAACTGCGACCTCGTCTGTCTCAAGGCATTTCTTGCTGTTATTTCGCCATAAGCTTTTATACCAATGTCAGTGCCATGTTTGGTTAGACTAGCCTTTTGAAAGATTATTATCATTTGCCTAGCCTTTTCTCAACTCCGTTGAGGTCGGCTTCCACTCTAACCAGATGCAGCTGAGAATCAGTGTTTTAGAAGGAGCGACTCCACAACCCAGTTACTCGGGCAACCCGATACCCTTTGGTAAGACTGGTTGTCAGACTTACTGGTTTCTGTAAGCCAAAGATGTTCAAACAACAGCCTTTTGAAAGATAAGTAGATGAAAAGGGATTGATGCAAAAGATGTACCAGTTGTAAAAAATATTCCAAGAATACGTCTAGCGTCGTTATAAAAATACCATTCAGCAGAAAAAACGGTCGGAGAAAATTACCGTCAAATATTTGAGCTGAAAAAGGTTCCGAAGGTATCTATTGTTAAATAAATCATACACAATTTCTGGTAATAACGTCTTTAATATTTTATCGAAGCCTAGGAAGACAGTTACGCTCATAGGTTGCTATTTATTTGATTTATTTTTCAGTCTATCCGACATGCGCCATTATGAGATCGTGGATAGCAATTGTAACTGGGATCTCAATTCGGTTTGATAGGTTTGCAGCTCGATTGAAATCTATCAGGAGCTATTGTAAATCTATACTAATATTAATCTATACTAACATTATAAAGCTGAAGAGTTTGTTTGTTTGGTTTACTTATGTACACGTGCTAATGGCAATTATTTTAAAGAAAGGCCTTACTCAGATTTAGTACATGTATTCGTTTAAGTCTCTATACGACACGACCGTCCGAATCGCGGAACTTTGTTAACCTCTAAGCCTATAATTTCAAGACGGGCAACCTAAGTTTAGTTATAAGCCACAGGTACATATTTCGAAGAATATTTAAGGTACACACTTAGTTTCCTTATTAGGCAGTTTGTGGCGTGAAGTTTCCACTTTCCATCACCGAAAGTTAGAAACGGCACTTGCGTTAAGTTTGCTCAAACGTCAATATTAACCTTAACGTAATGCCGCTTATGGTCCTTATGTAAGTAAGGCTTAAGTGAAGGCACAAAGACTGACAAATAGTTTGAAGTGTGTTGAAAATCGGTCTTCAAACATTAGGGGTATTATTTATAGTCCTTGATTAACGGTTTAAAGGTGGTTTTAGACTGAAAGTTCAGGTTGTGTGGTATGATACTTAATTTCATTAATGGATTGAAAGTGACGTTCAAAATAGCTTTATAGAAAACTTACGACCAATTTCACAGGTTCAATCTGACAGATAGTGCCATTTTCTGTCTGAAAGCTATCTAAAACTGTATCTGGAACCTAACCCTGTTAACCTAGCATGATTTTTATGAATGAATACTTATTATATTTAGACTAGGCTTTCAACACGACTGTCCCTACTAATATTATAAATGCGAAAGTAACTCTGTCTGTCTGTCTGTTACGCTTTCACGCCTAAACAGTGAGCTGATTTTGATGAAATTTGGTACAGAGATAGAGTAGACCCTGAGGAACAACATAGGATATATACTTTTTATCCGGGTACGGGAAATAGTTCCCTCGGGAAGCGGGTGAAGCCGCCGGTAGAAGTAGAAGCTAGTAATTTATAATTCCTCTAACTATAATTTATCAAATCTTTTATACTAAGAACGACTGACGTACAGACAACAGCACATCAAGTTACCACAAACTGTCAAATTTCTGCACTCGATTTTCTACCTTATCACAATGGAGGTAGGTTAATGTTCGATTGGTAAAATTTGACAGATTCGTATACGTCGACCTGCTGTTGTCTGTACCATATGTAGTAACATGACCTAGTAAGCATTGCATGAGTTTCGATATGCAGCCGATGTGTGTAACAAAAGTACCAGAGTCATTTATCATGGTGATTTATGGTGTAGCGACTTCCGAATGATGTGAATACGGAGTCAAGTTGTTTTAGTTTAGAGAAAGAAGTATACAGTTTGGAATAGAAGATAAATATACTGCATATTATGAACAATATAAGAACGACATTTTTGAAATAGATATTAAAAAAAATGTTAATGACTTGCATCATCTGCTGAACGTAGACTGATGAAAATGGATTGTTCGCTATTTTAGGCTTTCAACTGTACTTGGCAAATGGCCTAGAATACATATCATTATCTCTGAGGCTGCCTGGCCCTACTATCGTAATGGTGTGGTGTTTCGATAGCTAACTAAACAATAACCGAGCAAAACAATTGCCTGCGCGTTTCCATCTAGATTTCCCAGTCCATTTCATAACAGAATATTGAAAATGAAGTTGCAACTTCTGAATAGGAAGCCTAACAATAATTCTAGGAGTATCAATCACTGTAAGAGAATATTTCTATCAATCATTTAAGGCCCGTTTACACATTGCGATTTCATTGCCCGTTGCTTGCCATTTTATTGCAGCAAGATGCTACTTGCACTGTGTAAACGTTATCGTGCAATAGGTAAATGGTCGCCTGTCAAACATTCCTGTAATAAAATGGCAAGCAACGGGCAATGAAATCGCAATGTGTAAACGGGCCTTTAATAATAAACTTTGATTTCAAGTAAAGCCCACCAATTTGCGGCACGGTATGGCATAGTATTATTCGGAGACGAATCTTTACTAATATTATAAATTCGAAAGTGAGTTGTTTTGTTAGTTCATTTTTATTTTGTTACGCTTTCACGCAAAACGGCTAAACCGATTGAAATTACATTAGACATGGAGGTAGGAGGCACTGGAGATGGAAATAGGCTACTGTCATCCAGGTACGGGATGAGTTCCGTCGTGACAAGGTCGAAGTCACTAGTATAACCTTATAGTGTACCTACATACAAAAATAAAATAGTTTTAACGTTAATGGTCGATGATACATTGCAACTTTATTAAGGGCCAGTTTCAGAGGTGCCAGATAAAGTTCTAAATAGCTATCTGAGAGATAAGGCCATAGATATGTTTTTAATTTTGACTTATTTTCTATGGCATTATCTTGACACTGAGTCACTTAAAAACTGCTGCCGTCAGTGAACATCGAGCCTAAGTTTCAAAAGCGATATTACACTTCAAAGGTAGGGTCTACAAAGAGAATTGATGAAAACTAATGATGATTGTAAAGCTAGACTTTCTCGATTTAATTGAGCGTTATTATATTACGCTATAAAATTGTTAGTACAGACGACAGCACATCAAGTTATCTACAAGCTGTCAAATTTCTGCAATAGATTTTCAACCTTATCATAATGGAGGCAGGTTAATGTTTGACTGGTAAAATTTGACAGATTCGTATGCGTTGACCTGTTGTTGTCTGTACTTATCTAATAAGGTGTTATTACTGCAATGGAGAACATTACGTGTGACTTGTGTTGATTATGACCAGAACATCAATCTTGCTCATCCTGAATAGGCTAGACATGAGCGTAGATATTTATACCTACTAAGCAAACAAAACAATTATTGATTTCTCTAAGAATAGAATTACAAGCAGCTAAGTTAGGCAATGTAATTGAGGATTTATGAGTGGAGGGGATGTGTTCTTTGCTATTTAGACAACTAAATATATTCAATACTTAATTGCATTCCATAATGTAGTAGTGTATTGGTAGGTATGTTTTAAAAATATTGAAACAATTACGGACACTGTCGGGCACTGCACAAGTTGGTTTTTATAGAGGGCAGGATTTATTTATCTACTCTTATGCTCTATGCCTATATGGAAGCCTATATGGTATAGTCACAGATCATCATAGCCTTAAGTTGAACAAATGTACCTATTAGCTACTTGGTGTAAGCCCGGCCTTAAAAAATTAAATATGTACTTAGGAGCAAGAATACCAATTCGGCTTATAGTGGAGTATCTTCTAAACGCGGTAGTAATTTGTTTATATAAAAGTCAGTCAGTCAGTCACTGGTTTCGCAATTGTGAAAAGTGCCCCAGTTTTTACTTTTTGCGGTTGGTTTTGCATGGTATATTTAGTTTCGTGCCAAAGTAACCGTTATTAGTGGCGATAGTGGTATCTATTACGTAAAAACGCCTACTTGTGCCATCACGCGCTTTAAATTATAGGGTTTTCTGGAAAATGAACCAGTCTTGTATTATTTTAGGACTATATAACAATAGATAATGCTATGGTAAAAAATACAACAATAGTTGGGCTTTTATAAAATGAAACGATCTAATAAGTTGTTGCACACATACAAGTTTATGGGAAAGTTTAAAAAGAATTTAGTTAAAGTTGAAGAAGTAGTGAGAAAACATGTTTTTATATCCATTTTATAACTAAATCAGAGAAATATATTGACTAAGAAGCCATTCACGTCATCAGCACGTATTTTCAGTATCTTATTTCTCGTTAGAGATACCATTTAGCCAGTTAACTTGTATAATTATTTGAACCATACCGGACATAAAGTCAGCCGCGTGGGCGAGGTCGGCATAGCGTAATCTAATTAAATATCCAAAGATGTCACGTTTCACTGAATTCATTAACCTAATTTAGATTTTAATTGTGTTTCTATTGAACGGTTCAGTTTACTAATGAAAGACTTGGTGGCTAAATAACAGCAACACGAGACGATGGATGTCAGTTTTATGATATGTCGTTCGCAGTAAGCAAGACTTTTCAAAGTTCTTTTAAACATGAAATGATTCGTATGGGTTACATACAACTACTTTTAATAAGAAAAAAACATTTTGATCTGGGCTTAAAGACAAAAGACAGTCGTTACGGATAGACAAATGACAGAATGACTCAAAATTATTGACTGTGGTATTAATTTACTATGTTTGGTTACTCCATTTCATTTGCCAAAACCTGACCTTATACTTGAGATAAAACTTTACAACTGAATACTTACCATGTCAGAGTGAACATTACAAGTTCTTACATCGAAATAACAACCACAAAAGACGTGAAATATTTATATCCCTACTAATCCCTACTAATATTATAAATGCGAAAGTAACTCTGTCTGTCTGTCTGTCTGTCTGTCTGTCTGTTACGCTTTCACGCCTAAACCAGTGAGCCGATTTTGATGAAATTTGGTACAGAGATAGAATACACCCTGAGGAACAACATAGGCCACTTTTTATCCGGGTGCGGGAAGGTGTTCCCTCGGGAAGTAATATTTTTAATACGCACAGAGACAGTTCGGTACATATTTTATATGGATGATGATACAATGATACAATGTCCGGACTCACTCGAAATGCGGGACGTGTGGATGGTGGGGCGCGTGGTAATCGGTGCGCGGGGCGCAGAATGTTGGTATATTTATATGTTTGTTTGTCTGTTTGCACACGCTAATCTCAGGATCCACTGGACGGATTTTGATGAAACTTGGCAGGCATATAGCTTATATGTCAGAATAACATAACATATAGGCTATATTTTTTTTTTGGAAATTCGCTCTTTAAGGGGGTAAAAAGAAGGGGGTAAGTTTGTATGAATTTCCGTCAGTTTTGAAGCTAATTCGATTCAAATTAATATTTGGCTATTTGGTTAGAAATTAAGAATGACGCAATAAGGATTTTTGGAAATTCTGCCTTAACGGGGGTGAAAAAGGGGGGATAAGTGTCTATGAAACTCCGTCAGTTTTGAAGCTAAATTGATGAAAATTATAGCTGTTTCTGCCCTTCGTTTTGTGACGGTGTCGCTGTTTTTCACACGTACAGCTTTATGTAGCTTTCTCGCGCGGAACTAGGTCCGATAAGTGTTCACTTTTGCCGATAGATGGCGTTATCCATACATTCTAAAAAGGCACTCAATGCAATGCAATGGTATGGTATGATAAGTCTGAAACATCTCGAATCGTCTCGCGCAACCCATCGTTTCCCCGGGCTCCTAGAATTCGACATCAGATCAGATGTTTTCATTTTGATGACCCGTTATTGCTGGCATAAGCGACATGTTCCGCGTACGAAGTCGCGGGCAGAAGCTAGTTATTTATACATTTGTTCGTATTTCAACGTTCGACTATACAGTCGTGTGAACCAGGGCGGCTTTGATTTATTCACAACTGTCTGGGAAACGAATGTTAAAATCACAAAAGACGTGTGTCTCAAGCAAGACGGAATGTATGTTCAAATAATATGAATGGGGTATTTTAGTGGTTCTTTGCATTATTAATTAGATAAGAAACATTGAATTCTTAGCTATCATTTATTTGATGTACTCGTATTGTTCAAGATCTGGAAAACAAGTGAAGACCGATTTACCTACATACAAAATGTATTTAGCTCAAGTTCCGTAGAATCTTCTAGGTTAACGAGATTATGCAAACTAATATTGTGATGTAATGTTGATTCTAGTTTAATAATAGCAATACAGCTTACATAACTTGAATAATATTAGCAAACAAGAACAAGCACACAGGAAATATTGAAATGCATGAAAACATGAATATCTAACTAATACCCTTTTCTCTTGAATACCTAGGTACATACCATAATGATATTTACAGAAGCACCGATCAATAATAAATAGAGAAAGTTTAGAATTAGTCGTAACAGCACTCTCAAGCAAAAGTAAAGGGCATAACAACTTTATGTTCATTGTACACGTCAATCACTTTATATTAAGCTCAGCATCGGATATCAATTAAATGTTAATGCATTTGAGCTTCCCACCTTCACCAATTACGGTTAACTAACACAGATATGATAAAGTTTCCCTTTTCATTACAGGTGGAGAATCCGATCACATATTCCACCTCCATGGCTACAGCTTCTACGTGGTCGGCATGCGGGAGCTCAGCAGGAGTTACGACAGAGACACCGTCATGAAAATGAACGAAGAAGGAACATTATTCAACAAAAACCTCATCGACCCAGTACTGAAAGACACTATCGTAGTGCCGAAATATGGAGCGGTTGCTCTACGTTTTAAGGCTGATAACCCTGGCTTTTGGATGATGAGAGACGAAAGATCCTCCCATTGGACCAGAGGCTTAGACTTTATACTAAAAGTAGGCGAACAAAGTGATTTCGTCCAAGCGCCCCCCGACTTCCCCAAGTGCGGGTCCTATGTGGGCCCCGAATACTTTCTGATATGAGTCCAACCGTACGGTCGATCCTATAGTTACCTTTAGTTTGTATCGCTCAATTTATTTATTTGATTTGTGATATGTTTGTTTAGGTTATTCATTACTTACAGCGCAATTGGTTTTTTATTGAAGGATAAATAAATATTAAGTTTGGGTCGAATCGAGGAAAAGTAGGGTAAAAAATGTTGTTGCTCTGAGACACGTTTTGATAGCGTGTCCTAAATTATTTTAGCTGTGAATGATAGAACCTTTACTCAATTATATTAAACAGTTATTTTAGCAGTGTAAATAAATTTTATTTTTAAGTTACACGTGTTTTATTCTCTCGGGAAATAAGTATATGCTGACATTTGGCGAGTTTAATATCGATAAATCATTCCGCTATCGTCGGCGACTGTCGGCTGCGAATTTAGGTGAGTAGACGGTATAAAAACGAGAGATTTTTACTTCGAGTGCCCAAATAGTGAAAGTGTATGTAATTGTGGTCCAAGAGGCTACAGCATGTGACTCTGCGAGAGGCGCCTGCGCCGTCGCTCTCCTAAGGCTTTTATTGCAACCATTACTTTTGATGGAAATTTTACCTCTCAAGCAAAAACAGTGAGCGGAAATGTTGCAAGGTGGAAATAATAGGTATAATTATGTGGTTGCGTTGCGTATGACGTGTGGTGGATGAGAGTGCAATTTTTTTGTTCACAAGCAATTATGGCAGTTGATTTTGATGGCCTCAGTTTTTGGAAAGCAGAATTTCACTTAAGAAACTAATTAATACTTTATTTTGTAGGAATAATAATGTAACAATTAGTGGTGTTTTTACATATTTAAGTAAGACATTCATAATTTTCAAATAGGCTTTTTACATTTCCAAATAGACAAAAACAAATACGAAAATTGAACAACAGTAGCAGACTATTAAAATAATGAGAAATTCTAATTAAAAACAATACTCAGTGGTTTCATTAAGCATTAATAATAGCTCAATCACATTATACAATTCTAAATAAAAGATACTAAAGTGATAGCGAACCTTTTTGTTTTATTTTATTTCTCATCTTCTGAAGTGGTATTTTAAACGTATAGTACAGTCGGGGCCGCAATAGATTAAACGAGAAAATACAAATTGAAAATTTTCTATTTCGTGTAGGTACAATACTCTGATGTTCAGTGACTTAGATCGTTTACCCAACCAGACACGCCATTGCTGTTCCGTCCCCTCTACCAAAGGTGTTAAAGTGAAATATTATCTTCCCATCCAACCAACTAAACACTAATATTGTTATTTAATTGGTTAATATTATACTTGTTCTTGATTTTTATAAGTGCTTGTTTTAGTGAAAAAATTCAACTTTGACTTACTTACTATTCAAACGATAAAAAAAGGAGTTTGGTGCGAGTTTTTCCCGTTTGGCTTAACCGATTTTGATGCGGTTTTCAGCATAGTATTTTAGGTACCAAAACCAAGTAAAAAAGGTAGCTGAATTGCATTGCCACGTACTAGTAAATTGGCAGACTTTTTGGGTCCGTGGCTTAGGCCCCCAGTGGTTGACGCACCTGTGGCCGACGCCCCCGATACGATTTATTTAATATCGTTTTTTTCGCTTAGAGGTGTGTGTTCTTGTCGGCTTCATTTGTTTAAACGATCTTAGTTGAAGTGAAGATGTTTTGAAATTCTCTTTTTATCACTTTTGTTGGGAGATGCAAAGAGATGAAATTACTTTGAAAATTGTGTGCATAGTGAAATTGAATGCTGCACTACAGTCTTCTTATTCATCATTATTTAAACATGAGGTATTAAGTTTATTTATATGCCAGTCTTATACAGTTAAATTACTGTATGTGGTACTTAGATGTCATTCACTTGATACACGTTGAAGATATTTTTGATAATTTAGAAGAAGCCCGGAGTGTTTACTTTTTGCGGGTCGCCCAAAATTCTTTGGATAGTTATAAAATATCGCAAAATCTATTGAACGGACATTTATCCGGGTGCTGGAAGTGGTTCCCTTAGATAAATCAAGTGATAAAAAGGCATTCGACAATATTAAAATCATTATTTATACTCCCAAGTGCAACAATCCAATCTCATAGTAAATCAACGCATTACTTAGGATCTGTCGACAGCTATCATATAACAACGGCTAGCCGGTGGCTCGCTAATTGACAATTAACAACAGTCTGTAATTAATGCACGTGTGATTTAACACCCTGTTTAGTTAACACGATCCAATTATATTAGTTTAAGCGATTGGCGAAATTGCAGCCGTGTTTGTTTGTCGGCCTTTTGTGCGAATGATAATGTTGAGCTGTTGAATCCATACTAATATTATAAAGAGGTAAAATTGTTTGCAAATTTGTAAGTTTGTTGTAGGTAATCTCTGGAACTAATGAACCAATTTTAAAAATTGTTTCACTGGTAGAAAGCTACATTGTTCGTGAGTGCTTTAGGCTATATTTTATCTGGGCACCTACGGGCAGTACTTACCACGGGACGCGAGTAAAACCGCGGGAAAACGGCTAGTGTATTATATTGTTATCAAAGGTATATTTATTGGTACCGATAGGCATATGGCCATAGGTAAAGAATGTCATGATCTAGACTAGATTAAATAAAGCAAAGGGTGAAGTTAGGCTGTGCAGGTGATCTAAAATGGCAAACTAAAGGTAGGTGATAATAATTTGGAGAAGAAATTAACTATAGCTACAGCTAAATGAATATTCGTGAAAAATAACAGTGTCCATGAATACCACAATAAAGATACATTACCTAAAGGAGATTTATCGAGTCCAATAATACCTAAACAATCTATAATTGTCTATGTAAGAGATGTATGTACATACAACGTTTTTAAAGGTACCTACTTGATACTTGTCTCTGGGAAGGGTTGTTAGGCTACCATAACGAATATTTCATATAAGAAACGATTGACATTTAATACCATTTTGAACGTAATGTTTAGATAAAATCTTCATAAAACATACATAATGAATACAAAGGCAAAAAGGCTTGAAAATTTTCCCTCATATCGTTCAGTTAGCTTGAATATGATACTTCTCAGAATGTTGTCTTATGATACTTCCCTTCTATGTCATAAAGACTGATTTACTTATATGAGAACAGCCGCCATTGCCGAAATCGGGTTTAGAAGCCAATATAGCTACACTATTATATCATATAGATCGGTCTGTCTTTTACTGTTATAATATCGTCGTGGCAGGACAAAGGTACATACTACTCTGTTGAAGCTACAAAAGCTAATACCATAACAGTGAATTCGTATTCTAAGGTACAACTAATCCGCGCTCTATAGCCTCTATAGCCTTCCCCGATAAATGGGATTTTCCAACGCTGAAAGAATTTCTCAAATCGGACCATCGGTTCCTGAGATGAGCGTATCCAAAAAACAAATTCTTCATCTTTATATTATTACTAGCGTCCGCCAGCGATTTCACGCGCTTCCCTTGGGAACTACTCCGTGTACCCGGATAAAAAGCCTATAGCCTTCCTCGATAAATTGGGCTATCCAACTCTGAAGGAATTTCTTAAATCGGACCATTGGTCCCTGAGATTAGCGCGTTCAAACAAACAAACAAACCCTTCAGCTGTATAATGTTAATAGTGTAGATATAAGATACATCAGCACAACAAGACAGTTGAAAAGCAACCAGTTGTAATCTTGTCGACTTTTCATAATATTTAATAAATTATTACCAATAAACTTAACATAAGTATGTACAGACGACAGCACATCAAGTTACCACATTCTGTCAAATTTCTGCAATAGATTTTCAACCTTATCGTAATGGCGGTAGGTTAATATTTGATTGGTAAAATATGACAGATTCGTATACGTTGACCTGCTGTTGTCTGTACCTACATAATTAATACTTAAGTTAATAGTCGTATAATTTTCTAATATTTACCTTTGCCTTTATAAACAGTGTAGCATTCTTCCGACATCGGAAAAACCAGTTGGATAACCGGCAATCAGTTTTATTATTCTGTCACCTAGATACATGTGCATTTTTGTGTCAAATCCATATAGTTACGAAAGACTGCGTTTGACGTAGTTGTGGTAAAGACACAACACATCAACTTGCCACAATCTGTCAAATGTCCTCAATAGAATTTCAACCTTATCTATCATTGTGGAAGATTAACGTTCGAATGGTAAAATTTTACAGATTGGGGTAGTTTGGCTTGTTCTCGTCTGTACATAATTATTAATATTTTTTCTTTTTCACACACTTCACGACTTCTAAACTACACAATCAAGTAAGAATGTATATAGTACGTAGTTATTGATAATGATTTTTTATTAACATATATTTAGAACATAATAGTAGTTATTATTTTTTAATATCTTGTCGTCTGTGAAGGTAAATTCGCAAATTCCTATGGAAACTGACAGCAAAACGTGGATTATAAAATTGATTACTAAAATTTTATGTATACAATGGAAAAAAAATAACTTTTAGAAAATATTTTATTAAAATTAAGATTACACGAGTATAGTCTCATTTTTAGGTAATTAAAAACCTTTCAAACACAAAAAATATATAAACGTTTTAGAAAGCGTGTTTTGGTCTTAAAATAGCTTCATTAAGAAATAAAATATAAACAAGACAGAAAAGATTAATTGAAAATTAAAATGCAATGTTTGATTTGGATTCGTTTTTTTGTAAAAAGCTACATATTTCGTAAAATATTTAGCATTATCTGAATTATAGCCTAGCTAAATACATTTGTCAAAGACGTAATTTCAACTTTAAATTGCATTAATTTTTTTTATGAAACTCATGTAGGTAACTAAGAACAGATTGTATTTATTTGACAGACTGACAAATAACGAAGTCTTAGTAATAGGATCCCGTATTATCCTTTGGGTACGGAACCCTAAAAAACAAAGAAAGTCATAACTTCAAAGAATAAGCTCACATTTGCATTTTTATGTCCCGAACATAGGTTTTGATAGCTTCATTTATTTATATTTAATTTATTATGTATGTGTGAAATTATTTATTCTTTTACGACTCATTAGTTGGTAATGTCAGAAGCAAGGGATTGGCCGGTTGTCATTTATTTAAGAATTCCGTTCTTCCATTGTGCAACACAGTCACAAGTTTGAAGTGCGTTCAACAAAACGGAACTTGTTTTGCTTTGGGTGGCTTTCACTTTTAAAGTTTCGATCAATCCATTGGCACAGTTATCAATTCTCTGTCTACATTTATGAAATACTAGCTCCCGCCAGTGGTTTCACCTGCGTCCTGAGGGAATTACTCCGCGCATTAGGATAAATATAAGCCTATAAGTTATCTAATGTGCAAGCTATATTACTGCCAATGTTCATCAAAATCCGTCCAATAGTTTTTTAGTGAAGGAGTAACAAGCAAACATACTTTACAGATTTATAATATTAAGTAGGACTAGCTTCTGCCCGCTGTTTTATTCACGTCCTATTCGGGAACTATTTCCCGCACCAGGATAAAACTAAGCCTATGAATTATGTAATGTGTAATATCAATTACTGCCAGTTTAATTAAAATCCATTCAGCCAATACGCTAAAACTTTCGCTTTTATATCATTATTATTATTTATTTTTTAGGCATTGACGTATGTGTATAAAGTTACCGGTTTTACAAGCTTTTTATTGATTAATGGCTCTAAAAAAGATTTATATATGAAAGTGAATTGACAATGACTGTGCAAAAATTAATTGATAGAATAATTATGTGTGAGAAGAGCTAGTAAGTTATAGCCGAGCGGATCGATCGATTATAAAGTTAAGCAATGCTTCGCGCGGTCGGTCCGTGGATGGGTGACCGTTTTGTCAAAACGAGTTCTTCCGTATTTCGGAAGGCACTCTGTCATTTGATTATTTTTGGCAGTCGTTACGGGTCCGACTTTCTGGCTTCTGACTGAAGCCAGAAAGTCGGACAACCAGTCTTACCCATGGGTATCAGGTAGCCCGGGTAACTGGGTTGTGGAGGTCAGATAGGCAGTCGCTCCATGTAAAACACTGGTTCTGGTAAGACTGGAAGCCAACCCCAACATAGTTGGGACCAGGCTAGGCAGATGAAGATAACTAGGTGATAGGATCTGTACCTTGCTTCTAGTTATTATTCTATACTGGTAATTAAATTGTAAATGATGTATTCATTTATGTCGAAAAGAAAGTAACTTTATGGGTGCGTGTCGGTATGTTTTTACTTTCATCAATTTGTAAAATTGAGTACCTCTCGTAGTACTATATACTATACTAAATAATAGTAGTAACTTAAGCTATTTTTGTGTCTACTTTTTTTGCAATTTATCTTTGTATAAACTACTTGAAAATATCTAATTTTTAGTTTTAAAATAAAAAGTAATTTCAAGATTGATTATCTCTCCTTGCGCCTATATACGTTTGATTTTAATCATTTCACTGCGAAATTCAATATTCTATCTATCTGGATTTGCTTACAAAAGATAGGAATTTGACATTACTTGTATGGGGCTAATGTCAAAATTCCATCTCAAGTAAGCAAATCCAAAGATAGACAGGTTATTGGGAATGGCTGTTAATCGTGATGTGGATCCACCATCACGATTTGTATCTCGGTTATCGATTAAATCGATATAGCCTGAAGTCCATATTAATCTCGTTAGTATTTTTTATTCAAGTGAAATCTACACTGCACTGTCTAGACGACTATTTAGGTATCTACTTGTAAGTAATAAATTAATACGAATAAGATTTGCATGTATAAATGGATAGTTTGTATGAAAGCAACTTTTAAAGTGACTTGCATGTTTTATTCTAACTAAAAAAGTTCTCGTCCATCTTTTTGTCGTCACGGTACATTGCGCAAGACGCTGTGCAGAAACCACCTACCTATTAAGTAGACGCTGTGCAGAAACCAACTACCTATTAAGTAGTGAGTGACGGTTGTACGGCACATATGTTGACTTTTTCCAAAAACCGTACTAAAAATCTAGCCCACAATTTTGTCATAATTTGTATCTCCAGAGAAAACACAAAAAGTTGCCTATCTTCTTCTTCAGAGTATTATCTATCTGCGTACCTTTCTAACTATAGAATTTAATAATCTATCTATCAGTCGATTTGGTTACTAGAGATAGGAATTTGATATTACTTGAACGGAGCTAATGTCAAAATTTAATCTCGAGTAAACTAATCAACAGAGATATAGTTATTGGGAACGCCCGTAAATCAGTGCACTTAGTATTTTTAATATCTTCAGGTATTTATTGTTTTAATGTATTAGTGCGATTCTTTTTATAAAAAATTGTATGAACTTCACAATACGAGTACCTATTGAAGTTTTTGGTCATTCCTAGTTTTGTAATATCCGCCTAAAAAGTTTTATTGTGCCTATGCTGTAAAATATATTATCTGTACTAATATTATAAAGCTGAATAGTTTGTTTGTTTGAACGCGCTAATCTCAGGAACTACTGGTCCGATTTGAAAAATGATTTCAGTGTTAGATAGCCCATTTACCGAGGAAGGCTATAGGATTTTTTAATCCGGGTGCGCGCAGTAGTTACCACGGGAAAGCGGGTGAAACCGCTGGTATCAAATAAAACCTACAAAATAATGTCAGAATCTCATAGTTATAAATCTCGCATGCGATTCCTCATTTCACTTTTAACACACGAATCTCTGACGTCTGACATTATTTTCTAAGCAACAAATGAACAAAACTAGACATTTTATCGTTTCATGTAACAAACATACTAATAAAGATATGCAGATATGGAATTTTGACATTAGCACCGTACCTATAAATTATATCAATCTCTAGTTGCAAAACAAAGGATAGCTAGTTTATAGAAATTCGCATTAGTTAAATAAGTGGACGATATTTGTTCCACTAGGAAATACTAGGTCAGTAGGTATTTTCGTAAATAAAAACTGAAATCAATGTGACATAACTGTATTTTTTCTTTTGCACAAAAGAATGGAAAGAACGTGAGGCTGTAGCAAATCTAATAAACTCGAAATAATATATGTTCCAATAAGTATATGTATAGATTCTTGAACCATTTTCCTTGTATTGATCGATATATCGCCGGATATTTAGATATACGTTTACAACGATATGCCTGTATGTTTTTAGGAAATGGGAGAGAATATATTGAATTGTGTTTGTTTTAGTCTTTGATTTTGAGACTTTCTAATGTCACTGTGAATTGTGCATTAATTTTTTCGTTTTATAGCTTTTGATTTGTGACTTTCTAAAATATGTTTAAATCTTGCATTTGTTTTTTTCAGAACATTTAACAATAAAAAGTTAATAGATTTTGTACTCAAGAAACCATTTATTATTTACAAAAACGTATTCTATATATACTATATAACTATATACTCTATATGAGAAGATGTGCCAAGCCTGTCTTAAATAAAACTATATTGCTAAGTTGCCTATAACATAAAAAGTTATCGTGAGTTATTACAAGCAAACTTATTAACCTTTTGTGCTTAGCTAACAATTGTCTCATAAGGGTCAATTCACACCGAGACGCGACGCGACGCGACGCGACGCGGCTTTGATGTAGCGCGAGACGTATCTTAAAAACAAAGCAAATTGCGAGATGCAGCACCGATCTTGCACGCCGCGCGTCACCGCTGCGTCGCGCGGCGTCTCGAGGTGCAGCGCAACGTATCTGAATTCTCACAATTAAATGTGTATCGTTTCGTGTAGTGAATAAAGTATATTTTGAGTCGCTCTATGTAAAAGCTGCGTGCAGCGTCGCGTCGCGTCGCGTCTCGGTGTGAATTGACCCTAAGTGCAATATTGATCATCTTTTATTCCGCTCCGCTTGCTCCATACGTGTTAAAGTACCTAAACCGATTGCATAAACAGAGACAATAGCTTACAGACATAAAGACAAAACATACAAGAACATATTACTCGTAACATGGGAAAAACTGCCATAAAATAATGTCTGTAAAGATTTCCTCGTCATTGATTTATCCGACGTTGTAGAAGAGTAATGCCTTGCGATATGCTCTGATACACTTGAGACCATTCAATCTATGGAGCTACCAAATTGACTCTGAATTTTTAAGTGTTAACTATGTTTTTAACCGAGTTCAAAAATGTAAGTTCTCGATGCAAATTAAAGTATTTTAAAAGCTTTTATTTTTTCAGGTTTGCTTGCCAATTACTTGTCAACTGGTAAGCTTCTGTTATTAATCTTTTATTTGTGGAAAAAGGGGCTAACTTACCATCTAAACATAACTAGTATTTTTTGAACTGTCTGTATTGATGAGCATTGCACAAATCTGCTGCAAAAACATTTAATTACAGATCTTTTAGATCCCAAAAATGGGGGTGGTGAGGTGACTCATGCTTAGGTAGGTCATGTAAGTATTAGACTATTTTCTAAATGCGATTTTGCAGTTATTTTTCGAGTACTTAATTAAACGGGTAAGCAACATGCTCAATTAGCGGAAGTTCTCCTTAATGGACGAGGAAAATCTCTATGTTATTTCGTATCAAATATTAACGAGATTTCCTTAACGAAGCTTGTGGGTTTGTGACTTCTGAGATTAGGAAAATGCCTGTCTTCATAAATGCGCTTTGGTATTTTATTGGTAGCAGTTTGACCCAACTTAAAATAATATTTATATCCATGATTATTTTTTAAATATAAACAAATGTATATGACGTAGCAAAGCCTAAATATAGCGTTAGAAATTACTGTCCCATCCCAATCCCATAGTAAAATTGTGTTAATAAAACCCAGGGAAAAGTCGTTTGCCCCAAAAAGAACATAAAGTGGATGACCCCTGTATATCTACATAGCTTCAGAGGGCTTATCGCCATAGTTGAATTATTTAGCAATGTGCAGACCACTTTCACGTAACAGGGATTTTACGAAGTGAATAATTTATAGAGATGTAAAGGTCGACAACATTCCTAGTTACCCTGTTTGGGGGTTTGAGCCAATAATAATCGTTTTAGGTGAGCGAATCGGATATGGGTATTATGGCACATTATGGTGATCCAAATTCCGATAATAGAAAGAGATATGGGGTTCGACAAGATGAATAGCTGCAATCGGGATTTTTTAAATTATTACATCATCATTATCATCATGATTGTTATTGTCCCACTACAAGGCTTCTCTTCTCATATAGGTACTTCGCTTGCTCAAGGCAAATTGCGCGATTCAGGTTTCCTCAAGATTTTTTCATTCACCTTTATTCAGTCAGGTGTCCAAGATATAACTAGCATTCAAAATTCATATAACATTACATTCGTATTTTAAAGAAACAGAAATAGGATCTATGAAGGTTAAAAAAGGGATGAATAGCATCCCTTTTTTCTTCACAAATATTCAAACATAAGCTCTTTCAATATTCAATGGCAGCTACTTCAATACGAAATAAATCTGATTGCTGAAGACATTGTTTTTCTTTTATTCAAATGCGACAGCGTGGAAATTGAATTAGTTCGTGAGTTTGAAACAAAGGTAGATAAGCGATAAGTCTGTTGGCGCTGCGGGCAAACCAGGGCGAACTAAGTAGTTAAGTATCACGCAACATAGCATTCTGTTAAACTTTGGCTAGATGACTTAATGAGTTCAGGACTGAAAACATTGTTCTCTTTAAAAACCTACAATATTATAAATGCGAAAGTTTGTGAGGATGGATATGTATGTATGTATGTATGTTACTCTTTCACGCAAAAACTACTGGACGGATTTTGATTAAACTTGTCAGTAATATAGCTTATACTTTTTATACGGGAAGTAGTTCCCTCGGGAAGCAGGTGAAACCGCTGGCGGAAGCTTTGTATATCAATTAGGTAATTTATCACTCTCATAAATCCTTCCTTTGTCACATCTGCGTAAGAGAGTAACTATTTTTTTATCATTAGATATTGATTTGAATGAAGCAAACCTTCTTTTAGCATATTGCTTCGGATATATTTATACAAAACAGTTGTTGAATTTTTCAAAGGAAGCTAATTTCACGATTCTGATTGGTGTTCAAAGAAGAAATTACACTCGAGAGCAATGATACCGTGTCACTCTCATAAATTCTCTGAATTTGCTAACATTTTTTCAACGACTGAAATGAAGTCTCTTTTACAAAATACTTTTGAAACAGGTATTTTAGAAGTATCTGTTAGTCAATTTTCAGCTTTATAATTTCAGTAATAAGAGTCAAATTAACCACTGTATAATCTGGGTATCAAAAAGTGACTCTTTTCATCATTCATCATGTTTTAGTTAATTACATTAAGCTTTTTTTCATTTTACTGCATTTTTATGCACTCGTTCACAGTTTTCGGAACGTATTAAATTTTAATGAGTGACCCCAATTCAGTGCTGTGGAGTGTCATCTATACTAATATTATAAATCTGAAGAGTTTGTTTGTTTGAAAGCGCTAATCTCAGGAACTACTGGTACAATTTCAAAAATTCTTTCAGTGTTAGATAGCCCATTTATCGAGGAAGGCTACAGGCTACTTTATAAAAATGAATTCTATGCATAGTTTATTTAGCATTTTGCTGGTTGGTTTGTGTTTTTGTAGTGGTAGGTTGGGAACTATAACTAATATCTCATGCTTTTACTGTAACTTTTTAACACCCGAGGTAAAAAGGGGTGTTTTAAGTTTGACTGTTATGTGTGCCTATCTGGCATAAGTCACCTGGTTTTTAACTGCGGAATTCAATATTCTGTCTGTCTCTGCATTTGCTTACTAGAGATAAGACTTTGACATTACTTGTATGGGGTTAATGTCAAAATTCTATCTCTAGTAAGCAAATCCAGAGATAGATAGGCTATTGGGAACGGCCGTTAATGGATGAACCTGTTTGTCATTTGGGTGCGATATTTTAGCTGAAAGCTGTTTTTAATGGTAAAAATGTGTGTGTGTGTGTGATTATAATGAATTTTTATAAAAAATGCAAGTTAAGAAATATTACTTGCATAAGTGTCTCTCTTGCACAATATATTACATCTTGAAGCTAATAAAGGGCAAGATATGAGAAAACGGTACTTTCTGGGAGTTTTTCTTGTGTTTACTAGATTATAATATTAGGCTTTCAGGTTACACAAATTATTATCCTTCTAGCTTCTGCCAACGGCTTCGCCCGCTTCCCGAGTGAACTTTTTCCCGGATAAAAACTAGCCTATGTTGTTCCTCAGGGTCTATTCTATTTCTGTACCAAATTTAATCAAAATCGGCTCACTGGTTTAGGCGTGAAAGCGTAACAGACAGAGTTACTTTCGCATTTATAATATTAAGTAGGGATTAGCAAACAAGTTTCAAGTTAAATAGTAGTCCTATATCTTACATTTATTTGAGCAGAAATATTTTCTTACTAAAACTACTGTTTAGATAAAAATAAAACGCCTGAAATTTGGTAAAAGAGGGTGAAACAGCTGGAAAAAGCTAGTCATGTATAACAAGACATTATTCCAAATAATAAAGGTTTTAGTAGAAAAGTGAACGTTACGGATCGTAAAAGGCTGAAACGAAGATCCCTTTATTTTATTTTTTCATACTCTTTCCTTTTATTTAGAAAAATGAAACTGTACTCTTAAATAGGTATAATTATGGTATATAAAGGCAAAATGTCGTAAAAGCAACGACGATTCATAAAACGTCTCATTGTGGATTCCAGACAGAAGTTCGGACGGTAATAATATTTAATTGTGTTGGCTAAATTATATTGTTGTTTTCATTCACGTTACAGCAACAGAATACTGATTTTACTAGGTGTATAGCAATACCGTCCATTACCTTTGAAAAATGAACATATCTATTACCTACAACTAGCAGCAAAAAATATTTTTGTTTTTTATACAAATATATGAATAACAAAGTTATAATTTCCTTAATATATATATATTTTTAAAATTTTTAGTATTTGTTGTTATAGCGGCAATGAAAATACATCATTTGTGAAAATTTCAGCTTTCTAGCTATCACGGATTATGAGGTACAACCTGGAGAAAAACAGACAGACAGACAGACAGACAACGGAGTCTTAGGCCCGTATTAATAAATCGGTCTCAATCGTGATCTCAAGAGCTGTATCAGTTGATAAGTTCTCAAGATGCGATCAGGATCTTAATATCGACGCTAATTAATAAACCTATATCAACAGCATCTCAGATGATGCCGCGGTTTGGATCAAGCTCTCAACATTCGTAATTTGACACTCAATGAAATCCTGATCTTAAGACTTGTTACGTCACAGTGAACGAACTATTAGATGTTTTGTTCATTGTGTTTAGTAGGTAATTGCTTTGTAGAACGATAATGAAAACAAATTTAACTCTGTATGCGTAGGAATAAACGTTGTTTTCCAGTTTAAATGGATTGAAATGTTATTATTATTTTATAAAGTACCTACAGGTACTTACATTATTTTTAAACTATAAAAAATTACAATTTATTACAAAGTTCCGTTTAATACGTAACTTTCACAAGTCAACAAACACATATACCATCGAAATCGTTATTTAAAGTTCTGCGGAGGTAATTCAAAATGGCACGCATTTAACGCG
>NWSH02000560.1:3485410-3496788 GCA_002382865.2 Heliothis virescens
GAGAGGAGAAGAGATCTTTATAGAAACTTGTAAGATAGCCGTCCTCTAATGATCATTTTTAAAATATCATATAATAATGAATATAGACTGTAATTCTATAGTGTTAATTAAGTACACTCTATATGTGATGGGGTTTATTAAAAATAATTAAAAAACTAATAGTAAATCACCATACCGTTTTAAAAAAATAAAGAAGAACAAAATATTTTTGCATGCATTTAAAACTTAATTAAAGCTTTTAAAAAAGTCGCTCAATACATGTATAAATAATAACCCGTTAATTTAATTAATCCCGATTGTATAATTTATGAATGCCGCATTTTCTATTTTTATTCACCACAAGTTTCCGCTTAGATAATAATTCAGTTGCCAAAAATTACTGCCCAGTTTTCATTAAACGAAGCCTTAAACTGACTTGTTTAGTAGCTATCTTTTACTTTATGATACCTTATTAGTCGCCAACTCTTATACATGGGTACCCGCATCATTATTTTTGAAACACATTTTTCTTTTTTTAGTCGCCGCGTTTCAACATCCAATTTTTCCCGCGAAATAGATACAAGTTTACGATCTTAAGTCCGGGGTCGACTGTACTCAACTATCATGATCTTGAAAACCATCTTAATACCGCTCTTGAAACCCGAGTACTGTTTATTAAACAACACGATCTCAGGTGATGACAAAGTCTTAAACCACATCTTAGGTTTTGTTTATTAATGTGTCGGAATCTCAAACAGGCTCTTAAGATCTCAATCTTAGGCTGATATCGGTTTATTAATACGGGCCTTAGTAATTGAGTCCCGTTTTACCCTTTGGGTACGGGGCCCTAAAAAAAGGCCGTAAATGTTTAAAATGGTATAGGCAAATAATGTTTGAAAGAATTAAAACAGACTAAGGGTCATGGCAGATTGTACCGGAACCGCTCCAACCCGGCAAATAACGTGTCATTTAAATTTGAACATTAAATTGTATGATATATTTCATAACAACGTGAGTTGTCAGATAGGAAACCGCGCGCTGACAGCCCGCCGTTGGCTTTTTTGTTTTGACGTTATGAAATACATCATACGTCATGCGATTTAAAGTTCAAATTTAAATGACACTTTATTTGCCGGGTTGGAGCGGTGCCGGTACAATCTGCCATGACCCTTATGCAGTCTTTAGGAAAATATTTTGACAAGATCAAACATTTTAAGTTCTGTTTACTTTAAGATGAAGAAGTTTAGTTTAAATGTCAATTATTTATTATATTTGCGAAGGCTTTTATTGTTTAGATTTGATTAACATTTATTAAACTTTGCTAGAACAAACTATGATGAATAGTCTTAGAAAATTTTAGTTCATTTATGAAATACCTTATCTTAAATACGTTATTGAGTTTATATTTATGAAAATTATATAGAAACTAGCTTCTTTGCCAGCGGCTTTGCCCGCTTCCCGAAACCATTTCTCGTACCCGGATAAGAAGTAAACTAAGTATATGTTATTCTGATATGTAAGCTATATGTCTGCCAAGTTTCATCAAAATCCGTCCAGTGGTTCCTGAGATTAGCGTCTGCAAACAGACAAACTTTCAAACTCTTACTCTTTTTTCATTTCTTAATAACCCTACATATTTTGTTTTGTAAAAATATTTAATGTAGAGACTTGATTTTTTACTGTGTAGATGATATGTATAGATTACGTTTAAAAGAAAAACAAAACGATTTTTCAAATATAAACAAAAGACACCTCAATGACGACACGCACGAAATGAAAGAGACAGATAAATTAGTAAGAAAGAGATGAATAGAAATTATTCAATTTTTAAACCAAAACAAAAGACATGCCAATGACGTCACGCAAGAAATGAAAGAGATAGATAGATTAATAAGAAAGAGATAAACAGAACTATTCGAAATTTTAAACAAAAACAAAAGACACGCCAGTGACGTCACGCACGAAATAAAAGGGACAGCATCATTTGATAACTCATAGATATGACAGAGATAAAAGTAATTTTGATGCATCTATCTGAAGTAAAATAAACCAAGATTTTCTTGCAGGTGATACAAAATGTATTCTAATTTTAAGAACTTAAGGTTGATATTGCATTAAAAATTCGGCAAAGGCAGCACAAGTTTGGGTAGTCTGAACTAATGTTGCCTCTGGTATGATTATGTTTTAGAATTTAGATTTATTTAGAAACCAGAGAGCATCTATCTGTACATAATTAGATATTTTAACAAAATAAAAATGTACAATTATTAAGAAATGAAAAAAGAGTAAGAATTCGACAAAAAAATTGTCTGTTTGTATGTTTTGCAAAGACATTAAACATATAAAATTTAGTTTACAAGTTGTATTAGCTTACCCATAACACAAGCTAATCAATAGCTTACTATATGGCTAACCGACCGTTTGCGAAAAAGGTGTCACGATCTTCATTTATTTTATTCAAAATATTTCAAGCAACGGCAACAGTTGACGGCCGCCATATTTGCTAAAACATAATACGCTATAATAAGCCCAAGAAACCTCTTTACAGACAAAGTGTCCACTACACCTGACAATTAACCTACTTTGGCAAGGTTGCGTTGCGTGAGACGACCCTTGTTCCGGGTGTAGGCTACTGTTATGTTAACTCCGGTGTATATTTAGAAATTAAATTAGCCTTTTGGCATTGTGTGGCAATTTTCTACAAAAGACAGACCTGGGTACTAGGGGGTCTTTGTTTTTTTTTGACACTCATAGATGTTAAAGTTTACATGAAAGAATATTAATGAAAACTTTTATAGAAAACTAATGTGGTAGTAATGATTTAATCCTACTAATATTTGAATGCGAAAGTTTGTGAGGATGTATGCGCGTTTGTTACTCGTTCAGGCGAAAACTGCTGGACGGATTTTGATGAAACTTGGCAGTTACATAGCTCATATCAGAATAACGAATATAAGATAATTTTATCCGGGTGCTGGAAGTAGTTCCCTCACTAGAGAAGCTATTACCAAATATTTAATATTGTGTGACCACCAAAATTAAGTACTGTCTTACTTCAACCTAATTTATCCCAAGACTCGCTCTAAAAATATCAAACAAAGCTTAAATATGCAACAGCATGTCGCTGTCATTCATTCTGAAGTGCAAAGCCAGAGTCGCTGGTTCAAGATAAAAATACAAATGTACACAATAGTGTTTGGCATTTAGCCAGTTTGTGCTGCCACCTTGACGTCTGTTTTGAACTAGTTTTATCAATCCAGCGCATCGGGACGTGGGCTGAAAGCTGCGAAGACTATCTGCTTAAGTAATATGCTTTTACAATCTGGGATAAGCCTGAAATGTGAAGAGATCTACTAATATGGTTTTGGACTTAGCGAACGTAGAATTTTGCTTCAATGTTATACTTGCATAAAAACGTTACTACTACGCTATCTATTAAAGTATGATTTAATTAATTCCCCAATCGTTTTACTTGTTTTGCTCCCAGCGAAATAGTTTACAAACTTGGCAATAACTTCATAGTAACAATAGGCAGCAATATAAACACTTCATAACTCACATGCTCATACGATTTAACAAGCATCAAGGCAGAACCCAAATGTCAGAGCGCCTACACACTCGTGCGAGCAATTTGTGGCGCAGCGAACAATTTGCCTTGTAGTTAATCTTGCTCAAAGATTTTTTTCTTTTTAAAGCTGAGCTCTTGACTCCTTAATCTCACTTACCTTTCCAGCAATAGCTGTAACAGATTTTCCTAAGCTTGGATAAGTCAGCCATCTTTATTTCGAGCCCTTCAATCTTTTATTAAAGTAACTGCCAGCCGGTATAAAAAAAAAGATTTTAATTTTTTTAATTCAAATTACGAAATAAATTGAGTAGAACCAAACCGGCTGAACGTAGCACTTTAGCCACTTAAAAGTAACTTTATTATCGTCTCAAATTATGCTTGCTTACTGGTAATTTCATTATCTCTCCCGAGTTTTTGCACTCAGCACATCAAAAGCGCTGTAATTTAGAACTGTTGATAAATATTGCAGTGGTTGTTTCAAAAAGGCATTTAATATTAACTCGTTCGTTATCTGGTACACAATGCACAGTGACAGTGTGGCGCTGAAAGCGGATTGCTAGCTTGCTAGTTTGTACTATCGCGATCTGACGGCTGATTCTGGACTTGCTTTTGTTGACGAGTGTCTTTTTTATTTGACGTTTAACACTTTTGTACTTGGTTGTACCAAAGTCATGTAATAATAAAGAATACTAAAAAGTGACTTATTGAAAAGAACATAGATGAAGAGTTACATAGATACATACTTCAAAAGCTCATATTACTGAATACTTGCGTCTGAAAAATAATAGAACTGAGTATACCGAGTTATAATAATTTAATTATTCACCTATAAATAAATTCTATAACAACATGTTCGTTTTAATTCACACAGACATTTGCGTGTTCATTATCAGTGACATAAACAGCACATAAATTTTAAATTCCAGAGCGATCGAACTGGCCACATGAAACTCCGTAACTACAAGTTTTGGGTTATTCTCGAGGACATAAGGAGTTTACAGACGGTCCATGTAGTAGCGTAAATAGGAAAGTTTATTCCTAGAGGTCTCACTTGATGTTCGTCCCATTTTAGTTGGAGTGCATGGCTCTCTAATTTCTAAGGCCCTCGTAGAACTTGCGAAACATGATTTAAATGTTTTGGTTAAATATAAAAATGTACGTTCCACTTTTTATGTCGACAAAGTTTTTATTAGTTTCTGAATTTGTACTGGTACGAGTATGTGTTAAAATTGAGCGTAGTGCGTACATTTCCCAACTCGATTTTCGTTTCGCGGAAACTTTTGATATTGTATTTTCACAGTTTCAGAGATTAATGTGCATGTTATATTTTACGGTTAGTTGGGGCTGCGGGATTGTTCGAAAGAGTTACTGTGGCAGTGCACATCTGCACACCTTGAGTACCTAACATAAAATAATTGACGTTTTTTTATTCTTTTGATGAAACGTCCAGAATACGCTCTCAAGTGCACTTCATTATTAATGAATTATATGAATTTTGTTTTGGTACGAGCCACGATCGTCGTGGTTAGCAGTTTATATAATTTGCATGAACCCGTCTGAGGTCGGGCAGCCACAGGAATTGTATGAAATTGAAGCAAAACATTGAGTATTTTACGTTAAAAGCTATGTCGTGGATATTTGCAAGTCGATCTCGGGATGGAAGAAAAACAATGGAAGACGGGAATGGAAAGCTGCAGGTTGCAGTATGGCGTGAAGATGACTCGTGTTGTCCAAGTTAATTGTTTGCTGAAAACTCAAACTGAGTCTTAGACAGAAAAACTTACGGTATTTTTTTCTGTAAGACTCAGTTTGTCAGTTTTTCTGATGGTAACTTTTACACCTCCTGGTTTTACACCTTACAGTAAACGAGGACGTACTATACCTACCACTGCTTGTTGCCTGTACCGCCGCTGTTTGGGAAAGTTGTAAGATATGTGCTGACAGTGCTATCACACTAGCGGATTCCCCGTTTATGCGGTGCAAAACCAGGAATATACGAGCGACAAAATCCTCTAGCGCAGCCATTTTGATTGGCCCATTTTGAAGTTTAGTTAGTACAGTTTTTAGATTTTTTCAATCTTTTTGGGGTGTTTTGGCTCTAGCGTGAAAGCTTTCTAATAATAAAGAAGGATTTCAAAAACATGAGAAGCTCATCAAACAAAGCTGATGACAAAAATATTTTAAACACAAGCTTCAACGTAACATAGAATGTAAGTTAGGGGTGCCAAATATATTGTTAAATGAATTTTATGTTTCCATGTTCCTATAGCATTTTATAGCGTGCTTCAAAGCTTGGAATAGTAGTGTTGTGCCAAAACGCGAGTGATGGGCAATTTGTGACCACACCGGGTGCTACCGACTGTCAATATTGTGGAATAACGAGGTCCTTCTGTGTTATGTCTATGTTCATTTATTCAGCTTTTGTAGTTTATTTTAAATGCCATTAATATAAATTGGGGGTACTTAAAAATGTTATGAAAATTGTGGAACATTGTGATGATCGTTGAAATTGGAAATTTAAAAAATATTTTGCTTGTTTCATAGCTAATATTATAAAATTTTGATTGTTTGAATCAAATTATTTCAACTGGTAGGTTTTCTCTTGGTTAAGTATTCTTACAGGTTACAGTGATAATACCTATTCTGACACTAATTAAAGTATTTACGATCTTCTTTAGGACATCTTCCTGAAACACAATGAAATAAAGAGTCATAAGATTCCCAGAATTTTAATATAACTTCTGTAGCATTATCAGGGATTATTAGTATACCTAGCTCGCTTTTAGAACATAGCCAGAGGCTAAAAGCCACCATTTCTCATAAACCCAGAAAATATCGAAATGTACCTCGTAACTTTAGTTTTTTTATACAAAATCATATAATCTCAGAAACGATTTAATAACTAAACGCAAAATAAATAATTCAATATAATAAAACCTTATACCTATTTCCGAAGCATCTGTATAAAAATTGACAAATCGACCACAACTCACACACGATTTCCTATATTTTAGCTCGTCATAAAACAAATTCCATGTACCCGAACAAAATATATTCCGTTCCCACCGCGCTTGTCATTTCTCCGATATATAATTTAATATCTGTCTGTCAGGAGGTTACACAGGCTTCAGTGGCTTATCGTCTCGCGATTGTTCAGACTTACCCTAGTACAGGGCCGGATTAATCAAGCAAAGGACCCGCAGATAAGTTTATCGTAGGATAGTAATGCGCATTCAACAATAAACATCTATTTCCTTAGCATTATAGCAAAGTATATTCACTGTATAAGTGAGAACCTTATTCTATTTGGGAAGTTAAAAATCGCACCGAATAAGATTATTTTGAATACCTTTATTTTAATACAGCAATAGTTATCTTTCTTTTTATTTGAATTAAACTTTTTTCTTTGTTATGTGCAGGTATAGCAAATAAGTTATCGAGTAGTTAGACAGGGAGGTCACTACTGAACTTTACAAAAAGTGTAGTAGTAACTTAGTGTTTTGTTTATTTTATTGTTCAGGAAATAATGATGGGAAAGGCAGCAAAGGCTCATGACTTGACAACCTTTGTATGGATAAAAACACAAAACATTCAAAGTGCTATTCTCCATAGAGTTGTTGAGACAAAACATTTTTCATATAGTTTTTCTCACACAACATTTCTTAGAAACTGGAAATAATTCTATTCAACATAAGGAAAACTAAATAATTTTCCTGTTCACACAAACCGCATATGATCGTTTTTGGCTGATATAAATTGTCGAGAGCAAAAGGAAAATTCTTTGAAAAAACAATATTATGAACGTCTACATAAACAAACGTATCTCGTAAAGCTTTCTAAGCTCTCGTCATACCGCGATGCTTTGTGTTTCAGTCGCGGCTTTCAGTTCAAAAACTTTATGGCACCATTGTTTATCTTATAAATGAACGTTGCTAGCCTGTTGTACATTTTTTGGATTTCCGTACCCAAAAGGTAAAACGGGACCCTATTACTTAGACTTCGCTGTACATCCGTTCGTCTGTCACCACCACGGTTGTGACAGAACCAGACGGTTGTCATATATGATGTATTATTGTTGCCGTTACAATAAAAAATACTGAAAAGTAGAATAAAATATATTTTTCAGGGGGCTCCTATACAATAAAACTGATATTTTATAGACAACTAGCTTCTGCCAGCGGCTTCGCCCGCGACAAAACTTAAAATTCTGATTTTTCCCGTTCCCGTGGGAATTTCGGGAAATCCTTTCTTAGCGGATGCCTACGTCATAACATCTACCTGCATGCCAAATTTCAGCCCGATCCGTCTAGTGGTTTCAGCTGTGCGTTGATAGATCACTATGTCAGTCAGTCAGTCAGTCAGTCACCTTTGAGTTTTATATATTTAGATGGTACGGAACCCTTGGTGCGTGAGTTCGACTCGCAATTGGCCGTTTTTTTGTTTTCGACCGACATAATAATTAAAATATATTGAGTTAGCTCTCCCTTTTGCCCTGGTTAAATTAGTATTCACCCTTTTTGTTTATATCTGCCTTCTATTTCAATTAAATTCAGTTAGTTGGCTTTGCTGTCACCCTTTTTGCCGAAATGTTCTCTTTATGAAGGTTTTTAGTCGTTGACCTATATCATTTTTGTTGTTATATTGTGTTAAAAAAAAATGATAAATTGATGAAATTGTTTTGATAGATTATAGTAAGCCGCTTTAAATTAGATAGTTAAGATTAAGTTGGCATTTAGTAGCGACTTTCCTTCCCTTTCCTATCCTTCATTCTTTCAATAGTAACACCAAACTTCAGATTCAATACTTTGTGTACCACCAACTTCGAAAATAGCCTTTCAAATGTATTTTCCGCTTAGCAACTGAATAATTGTGTACTGTCAATTAACACACTACGTGATTATCACAAAATCAATAGCAACACATTTCAAGTGTAGCTTGATGACCTCTAAAACATTAACGATAGCGAGTAAGGGCACAACCACAGCCTCAGACAGTAACGACTCAATAGTGTGTTCCCTTCCACGCGAACTGCGAATTAACCGTATTTGGGGGCGCGGCAGTGCCCCCGCCAAGTCGAGCGCAAAGCAAACACTGCCGTACCATCCTTTACTGGAACCATTTCGCCGCATTTTGAGGCCCCTATTTGAGAAGCTTTGGATAAGACCAGAACGCTGAAATTTTGGTTATCCAGAAAGCTATAATCACATACTTAAAAACCAGAATTTCAAGTCTGTAGGTAATTTAGTTCCGAAGCTAAGCGAAAGCAAAGTCTCATATTTTCGACACTCACTCACTCATGATCATCAAAATAGAACTAGTACTTCCCATAATCTCAGAGAGCTGAAATTTGGTACAGAGTTAGGGTTTAATGACCACATAAAGGGAAAACTATAAAAACTAGGATAATCGAAGATCTGGAGTACCTGGTGACCCTGATTAGAAAACAGAAGAGCCCAACCAAACTATTACAGATATCAACATACCGCCTTAGGTTGATGTCAATAAATTCATGTTTCTACAAAAAGAAGTGAAATCCCACCAAAAACATACTGTAAAAAANGTTATCTTTCTTTTTATTTGAATTAAACTTTTTTCTTTGTTATGTGCAGGTATAGCAAATAAGTTATCGAGTAGTTAGACAGGGAGGTCACTACTGAACTTTACAAAAAGTGTAGTAGTAACTTAGTGTTTTGTTTATTTTATTGTTCAGGAAATAATGATGGGAAAGGCAGCAAAGGCTCATGACTTGACAACCTTTGTATGGATAAAAACACAAAACATTCAAAGTGCTATTCTCCATAGAGTTGTTGAGACAAAACATTTTTCATATAGTTTTTCTCACACAACATTTCTTAGAAACTGGAAATAATTCTATTCAACATAAGGAAAACTAAATAATTTTCCTGTTCACACAAACCGCATATGATCGTTTTTGGCTGATATAAATTGTCGAGAGCAAAAGGAAAATTCTTTGAAAAAACAATATTATGAACGTCTACATAAACAAACGTATCTCGTAAAGCTTTCTAAGCTCTCGTCATACCGCGATGCTTTGTGTTTCAGTCGCGGCTTTCAGTTCAAAAACTTTATGGCACCATTGTTTATCTTATAAATGAACGTTGCTAGCCTGTTGTACATTTTTTGGATTTCCGTACCCAAAAGGTAAAACGGGACCCTATTACTTAGACTTCGCTGTACATCCGTTCGTCTGTCACCACCACGGTTGTGACAGAACCAGACGGTTGTCATATATGATGTATTATTGTTGCCGTTACAATAAAAAATACTGAAAAGTAGAATAAAATATATTTTTCAGGGGGCTCCTATACAATAAAACTGATATTTTATAGACAACTAGCTTCTGCCAGCGGCTTCGCCCGCGACAAAACTTAAAATTCTGATTTTTCCCGTTCCCGTGGGAATTTCGGGAAATCCTTTCTTAGCGGATGCCTACGTCATAACATCTACCTGCATGCCAAATTTCAGCCCGATCCGTCTAGTGGTTTCAGCTGTGCGTTGATAGATCACTATGTCAGTCAGTCAGTCAGTCAGTCACCTTTGAGTTTTATATATTTAGATGGTACGGAACCCTTGGTGCGTGAGTTCGACTCGCAATTGGCCGTTTTTTTGTTTTCGACCGACATAATAATTAAAATATATTGAGTTAGCTCTCCCTTTTGCCCTGGTTAAATTAGTATTCACCCTTTTTGTTTATATCTGCCTTCTATTTCAATTAAATTCAGTTAGTTGGCTTTGCTGTCACCCTTTTTGCCGAAATGTTCTCTTTATGAAGGTTTTTAGTCGTTGACCTATATCATTTTTGTTGTTATATTGTGTTAAAAAAAAATGATAAATTGATGAAATTGTTTTGATAGATTATAGTAAGCCGCTTTAAATTAGATAGTTAAGATTAAGTTGGCATTTAGTAGCGACTTTCCTTCCCTTTCCTATCCTTCATTCTTTCAATAGTAACACCAAACTTCAGATTCAATACTTTGTGTACCACCAACTTCGAAAATAGCCTTTCAAATGTATTTTCCGCTTAGCAACTGAATAATTGTGTACTGTCAATTAACACACTACGTGATTATCACAAAATCAATAGCAACACATTTCAAGTGTAGCTTGATGACCTCTAAAACATTAACGATAGCGAGTAAGGGCACAACCACAGCCTCAGACAGTAACGACTCAATAGTGTGTTCCCTTCCACGCGAACTGCGAATTAACCGTATTTGGGGGCGCGGCAGTGCCCCCGCCAAGTCGAGCGCAAAGCAAACACTGCCGTACCATCCTTTACTGGAACCATTTCGCCGCATTTTGAGGCCCCTATTTGAGAAGCTTTGGATAAGACCAGAACGCTGAAATTTTGGTTATCCAGAAAGCTATAATCACATACTTAAAAACCAGAATTTCAAGTCTGTAGGTAATTTAGTTCCGAAGCTAAGCGAAAGCAAAGTCTCATATTTTCGACACTCACTCACTCATGATCATCAAAATAGAACTAGTACTTCCCATAATCTCAGAGAGCTGAAATTTGGTACAGAGTTAGGGTTTAATGACCACATAAAGGGAAAACTATAAAAACTAGGATAATCGAAGATCTGGAGTACCTGGTGACCCTGATTAGAAAACAGAAGAGCCCAACCAAACTATTACAGATATCAACATACCGCCTTAGGTTGATGTCAATAAATTCATGTTTCTACAAAAAGAAGTGAAATCCCACCAAAAACATACTGTAAAAAAACTAGCCAAGTCTCTATGGAACTGCTTGTTTATCTCTAAAAAGTAATGAAATCTAGACAAAGTCGTGCTGAGTCTTAGGTTT
>NWSH02000560.1:3507058-3520592 GCA_002382865.2 Heliothis virescens
AGACAGACAGACAGACAGACAGACAGACAGACAGACAGACAGACAGACAGACAGACAGACAACGAAGTCTTAGTAATAGGGTTCCGTTTTTACCCTTTGGGTACGGAACCCTAAAAAGAACAGCATCATACTAAAAGTACATGCTATAAAAGGAAAGTAAGCTTGTAAACGAAGCTCTAAAAAGCTCCATAAAGCTCTAGTAGGTAACGAGACCTACCCAGTGTCCTATTGAAGGAGTACTTTAATTAAATTGCACTTTTAATTATAAAGATCATGGCTAATCTTGATACTTTAATAGACTTTCCAATACTTATTTTAAAAGCTTTTTTGTTAAGTCTTTTATTAGAGCCGCGTAATAAATTGCTTTGATATTTTCATTGTTTTAAAATTCATTTTTAAATATTAAATCTAATTCTTAATGGATCGCAATGCTTAGGGCCAGTTTCAAAGGTTCCAGATAAAATTCTAGATAGTTATCTGACAGATAATGCCATAGAGATGTTTTTAATTCTGACTGCTTAATAAATAAATATTTTACTACTTTTTGTGTTAAAAATTCTAGTAAAAATATTTCATCGTTTCAAGATATTTTCTTTTGTTTATATTAAATATAAGTTTTATTTTAAAGAAGGTTGTAGTAAAAGCTTTGAAATGATAAGCTCTGTTGCATGCTCAGTCTAGCCTCGAGCTAAATACATGTAATTTTGTAACAAGGGCGCGTTCACTGGTATTCAATATCCTTGAATATAATCCAACTGTTTTGAATATCATATACTTTCCCAATACTTGTATTATAAAGCATATCTATTTTATCCATGTAGGTAAAATATATATCTTGATTATTATGATTTCAAAAAGGATGTGGGTAGACTGATACAATGCTAGATTCTACCGCCGGTTTCACCCGTTTCCCGAGGGAACTATGTCCTAAAAATTTACTTGAGTGTTTTTTCATCAATACTGGTCCATTAGTTTTTCTGTGAAAGAGTAACAAACATAAATCCTCACAAACTTTCGCATGTATAATAGTAGGATACTTGACTACGAAATCTAAAACTTTAGTCTTTTATAAAGACTTCCTTAAACGCTAAGTTAGAACTTCAACAATTCTTTATTAACAAGTAAACCCATAATTCATGTCAGACTGCTGGCAGTACTCGAGATTGCGTCAAACGTTTCTTTAAACTTGTAGTCTTGATACGAACAAGAAGCGCTCGTAAACTTTCATAGACATTCCGAATTTACGGACCTTGTCAGACTGGGATGGAGATTGAGGAATCTGCCCCTGTTTCATGACGGAGGACTAATAATTAAGTTAAAATTAATTATTTACTGACCCAGTTCCATACAGGCTTGGTGCTATCGTTCCTTTATTCTGTTGGGTTCTGGATGACTGTTACATGCCTAAATACGGCTCTAATACGTTCAGGTTATTATAAAAATTGATTTTGTTGTTGATAAGAGAATTATCAAAATGCTGAATTTAAAATGTCACAATTGTTTTATAAATAAATAACATAGTTCATGAAATGTGCTACTCGATTTTCATTTAACCAAAACTAATTACTTCTTAGACACCTGAAAAAAAGAGCATCTAAAAATAGCCCTGAAACTAAATCAAAAGCTAAACTTGGACACCGAAGTAGAAAGACAACTAAAAAATAGAAGTAAAGCCACTTTCCACGCGATCGGATTCCTAACACATAGTTTATCAAGTCGGGATATTCTAGTAATTCGATGCCGATGGATGTCTGGCGACATCGTTTTCTAGTAAGTGCTATAAGTTGAACTTTGAAAAGGTTCGTTTGTGCACAATGGTTTTAAGTGTCACAAAGGGCGCGAATACTAAACGAATGGAGGCTTCACGGCTTCGGCAACCGTGGGGCGGGAGGGGCGCGGTGAGGGGAGGACGCGCCGCCCAATGGGGATGCCAGCCCAGAAAATTTGGTACAATTTGTAATATTTGGGGAAAAGTTTGAGGGTGTTTTTCTTGGATGTTAAATAAATATTTATTTAACTTCTATGTTTAACTTGTATTATATTGTAGCAATAAACAAATACAAAATTTACTTTGGTAATGAAAATAATTTCACTTCAGATTTGTTTTGTTTCATGAACAAGAATATTGTTAAAAGTTTTGTTTTTATTAGCTTAGCAGTTACAAAAATCTATTATTTTTTTGGGTGATATTTAAGATATACATATGAAATGGATTTATAATGAAATACAACTTATATGTGAATAGTTGTGTCCTTAAATTGAAAAACGAAGATTTGAGGGGCAATTGTTAGGTTAAACTTATGCACTGTCAATAAAATTGATTGTTCAAAGCTCACCATTAAATCCAATAATTTTAATAAACTAAAGAGAGTACAATTTCCGTAAAGATCGTAGCTTTTATACATGGCAACACCTCCTGTAGGGCAGACTAGAGCGCGCGATAGCGGCGGCCGAACGCCGCGTCAGCCTCCGCGAGCCGCGCCGCCTGAACACAAAACAACTGGCATACAGTGATATCTTGTGTGAAAAAATGCTATTTCATTAGTTCTGTGGACCTCACCCAGCCTGTTGCACGAACTTCTCTCATCAACGACTAAAGGCCGCGCCTTTTCGACACCGCGGATTATTTCGTGAGTACATTATTCTTTTGTTGTAACAAGTTCCGTTAAGTAGCATTTTTGAACGATATTTTGTTCGCGGTGGATTCGCTTTGTATTTTAAGGGACAGATTGGGTTACAATACGCTTTGATGGTGTTTTAAATTAACGCTCGTGTTGCTTGGCGCTCATCGCTAACTGATTTGCAACGTGCTTAAATGGAGGTAAGCTTTTTAGGTTGAAATCTGTTTTATGAAATACATATCGAGAAAAGAATAATTTGAAAATGTTATCAATTTATCTAAATATTTTATAACATTATTTAACCTATAAGAGGAATATTTTGATCATCACTAATACATAATTATCTTTACTAATTGCCGCATCTCAAGTAACTAATTCGATTTAATTTGAAGCAGTATCATCAACAGAGCCCTTGATATTCTAGTCTTTGTTTCGGTTTCGAAGTCTTCTATTCACTCAAATAGTTATTAATTATTATCTAAGGTCTAATTTCCACTTGAATGGGTCTAAAATTGTCCGGTATATTGAATGAACACGAAATAACGTCGGTATTAGGAAGCGGTGTGCCATGAAAGTTTCACATAGTTTCCGCTGCCCGTCCGACTGTTTCCATATATGACACATTGGTTTCCTCAGAGAACATAATTTTGAAATTGTACGAGTTTTAATGGATTTTGTTAGGGTGTTTTGCTAGTTATATATTTTGTCCTAGTTATTCATAAACTGTTTTAGAGAATTGTTCTCTGGTACGTACTCGTACAATTTGCAAATCGGTTAAATTCTTTCAACGAAATTCAACAGTTTTAGTCGTACGGAAAAAAGTACTGCTAGGAGGACCTTTTTCAGTAATTTTTAACCGACTTCCCAAAAAGGAGGATGTTCTCAATTCTGACATTTGTTGGTTATAATGCACCTCATTCACTAACAACGTCACACCAGACTGAACTATAAAGCCATGACCAGCGTCCTCTCGTTAAAACTCTGTAATACCGCACACACCAAACCGAATAAACCAGAGAACAAAGAAAATTCCTCTGCAAAGGGATAATTTATTCTAATGGCACGTCACAACCCGTAATCTGGCAGGAGATAAGCAGATATCCCGACCGAGGGAAACCCGAAACATTCACGATCTATTGAACATAGAGACGGACTAATGATCGCGTATGATGGGTGTCTGGTTTCTCAATTAGACCGCTTTGCTATCTGATGTGGCGGCCATGTTGGACTTGGAAACTGTTGATACAACCTCAGTTCAGGTGTTCCAGAATGTTCCATTTTTTACTCATGAGTTTAGGAAAATATTGTTGGTGACTGTGTACAGTTTGGTATTCTAAATACAATGAGTGTATTTAAAAAGAGAATGGTTCTTCAAATTTTTATTGAGTGGAGTAAAACAAGTCTGAAATACTATTTTTGTGTTTCAACTAGCCTGTTTACTACATCCATGAAATTATGATTTTACAATAAAAATACATAGAATAACTTACTCATATTCACATATAATTTGTTTTAATGGGTGATCGTATATTTTGTGCGGGTGGACTGTATACATTTCAGTCAGTAGATTGTGTTACCCAATTAATAACAAATAACAGCTTTATGGGTTCAGGGACATGTGGCTTAAATCTATCGGCAAACGGATTTTCTTTCAGCCGTTTGACATGGCGAATATTTACTGCTAAAGTGTTAAGTACTCTGTAAGCTTAATATTGTAAAAAATATGTAGGAGCTTTTATTTCATGTAGAATTTGAACCTGTCACAATTAGTTGTTCAAAATTTCCTAGATAAAAATAAGAGTTATGGTATATTTAAGGCCACTTAAAAGACTGTTCCCACTCGGAAAAAATAATAATATTCAGATATGATCTTTCAGTATTGCTCTTTAGGTGTACCACAACCTGTAAAATTTCTTCAATAGATTCACAAGTTTATCACAATAATGGAAGGTTAATATTCGATTTGTAAAATTTGACAGATTCGGGTAGGTTGACCTGGTGTCGTCTGTATCGTATATTGGTAACTTAGCAGTCGACGATAGTTAGCTCGCTGATCTGCTATCTGCTAATTTATGCTGCCAATATAAAGTAGATATATAATATTATTTGTATTATACATAATATATTTGCTGGGTGGTAACGAAGCCGTTTATGCAGGCAATGAGCTTAACTAACAATTTTCCCAACCCATGAATGCACGATTTTATTCTATCTGCAGCCAGGATAAAAAACAAATGAAAGTTAAATTGTGTTCTGTTCATTCATTATTTGAATTTAGTATGAATGAATAGTCCATCAAATAAACACCTTTCTGCGGTTAGCTAAAGCGAGCCGGACGCAGAGTGCTAATTAATACATTAAAATTGTATTTACAAGAACTGACCAAAGTGAATTAATAAATTAATTTTTTTTAGAGAGGTAATATTAAATTTTGCGGCTTCCAGCTTGAAATATGAATATCCATTTTTTGTATTAATTTTAAATAGAGTGTTGATAATTATCTCTGTGCTTTTGCAATTGTTTGTTATAAGCTTTTGAATCGTGAAAGTAGTCGAGTTCATAAAAGTATAATATTTGACTTCATATTTTCTTCAAAGTAAAATTTTACGGAATCCTCAGCATGGTAATTTTAAAATGTTTATGTAATTTGAAATATTTTTTTTCACGGACGTGCATGCACGAACTTAAATAGAACAATGAAAAGGTTTGAGAGCAAATGGTTTGGTATCAAAGGTATGTACAGCAATAATGATTTTCATCTGTCACTTTATCTTAATGTTATTCATCGTTAATTAATATGTTTGTTTAAAATGTTATAAATTCACGGAATACCATATTTTTACCATATTGTCTTACCCAAGCGCAAAATGGTTGAAAAACTACCTGGAAAAAATCTTAGGAAAACAAATCTGGCGCGAAGTACCACAGGAAAATATTCCACATTTTCCTCGAAGGATTTTTTCCTAAAGTAATAGGATAAAGACTACGTTTATGCAAAAGGTTCTCTTGAATAATATTAATTAACTAATGCCTCTATTATGAAGGTATGTACGAAAGTATCAATGGAGAGACCCTTAGGGCTCTCACACAGACTAAACAGTCAGCCGACCGTTAGCGAAAATTTGTTTAATGTATTTTTCTTAATTGTCAACCAAAGCAACAGGCTGTGACGACAATACCTACCATTTTTTTGTCGCTGGGAAAAAATGACATTTACGCATCCCCTCCCCGTCGGGGGACAGAAGAGGGGTATGTGGGACTCCCCCGGTACAGTCGTTCCCGGTACCCACAAAAATACCCAGCGGCACCCCGACCTCGCCTGAGTGGTTGGGGCCTAGGAGTTCATAGCGTCCAGGCCCCCACCGGGACGACAATACCTACCTACAGATATCAGATTGACTGAAAAAGATGCGGTCTGATATCAGTTAAATACCTTATTGTTGTAATCTGCCCTCTACCATTCATTTACACTAGTTTATGTGCGGCTAAAAGTTTGCAGTGTGCGGTCACTCTTAGGGCTCGTTCAGACACGGCGGGAACAGCGCGATTTCCATGCGATTCTGAAATCGCGCGGGTTTTATTTGTATGAGTTATTAAGTAATCGTTCAGATATAACCGCGCAGTTACCGCCAGAAAAACGCGCGGTTCCCACATGTCTGAACTAGGGCTTGTACCTACCACAATTTCGGATCGTAAAAGACCAAACGAAATAATGAACGCAATGACCTCTATCCTGACTTTGACTATTAAAAGTTAATGCTTAGGATTAAGTACCTACAGTTCATGTTTGTTTAATAGCAAAATAAAAAGGACTTTTTAATGCTACTGAGAAGCACGAATTTATTAAGATGAATAATGAACTCTATGATTTATAAATAGAGGTCATGGCAAACGGACATTTGGTTTTAGTTAATTAGACATTAACTACGTGTTTGTTAAATGGTCAGATAATTTATTTATCAAACAGAATTTTTGCTTTTGTTTGGTTTTTCTCCATAACACCCTCTCTATGGAACTATACAACTAGTGATTTTTCAAAAGCATTTTTTTCAATATTTTTCTTCTCTCAACATATGCACTTTAATCTCCTGTTAACAATTGAGAAAGAAAAAAGTGTTTATTGAAAAAAAGAACTTGTTTTTTTTTGTCTTGCGATGCTACCGCGTAGCTTCAATCTTTCCGAAAACGCAAGCAATCGTCAATCCATCGCTAATTGACGCATGGTATGCATGCATCACTGAGTGCCTTAATGACCGGCTGACGTGCTTTCTCCGTCACTCTGTTCTATAGGCAATGGTTGTCGTCACTGCTCAGTTATCGTTATTCAATTTTCATTAATGGTTCATTAATGACTAGGTGCGGTGACCCCTTTTTAATCACTTTGTTCAATTAATGATCAATTACTTTAGCGTAACTGGTAGGCAGGCTGGTGGGTAAAACTGAACCTAGTTGTTAAGCTTCAAGTAAGATTCTTGAAGTGTTAATATTTCTGAAGGTAGAGAAGGAATTGTGTAATAAATTTTCTGGAATTATGAGCAGTGAAAACTCTGCCTATGTATTGCTTAGTCTCAATAGATCAGACTTAAATAAAATTGTTCAAACAAGGGCTATTCCTCAATGTTTAGAGTAAGAAAGGTGAGTTGATTTGTTTATGAGGTTTAATATCAAAAGCCTTTAAAACTAGGCTATTTTGCAATCAGCCTCGTCACAATTTTAATTATTACAATATACCTTATTAACACCTACCAAAAAGCATATCAAAGTCGAGCTAATTTAACCGTAACATAGCGCTCAATTTGACACAGCTGGCCGTTGGCTAACTACTAGTTGAAAGTACATTGTTGTTTTACTGAATAATGTTTACTATGTACGTGAGGAACGCAGGCAGTGGAGCGCGAAATAGGTAATTTCCCTCGACCATTAAGGGTAAGTACCTACCTACGTACCTTTCAGCATAACACGTTCGAACGTAAAAAGTCAATTTTTTAACTGAAACGATTCGTCTCGTTGCAGTAAAAAGAGTTTTGGAGTTATGTCATCGCTGTTTTATTGGATCACGTCTGGCTGCAGTCCGTGTGTTATTCTGTTTTTAAATATGTTTGTGGAAATGAAAATATATGTGGGAGTGAGGGAACGAATGAGTTTATGGCTCATTGGTCTAGTCACAAGAGCTTACTGGACATTTTTAAACTTATGAAGTGTTAACACAATCTTCTTGGGAGAGACGACTTTTTTTATTAGGTTTTGTTTTTAAGTGACCAGCTTTTTTGTTATAAGATAAAAATTGTAATTTGTCAGCACTAAGAAAGAATAAATTTTACTTTATTTTTTGGTTAAATACAGCATTTGTTGCTAGGGTCAGTATGACGAAATAAAGGTAGGCGATCAGTAAGATCCGTGTTGGTAAGATCACAAGACCGTAACACGTGGCAAAGTTATTCCTATGTCTAGATATATGTGCAGCAGCTAATAATAGACTCGCCCATGAACAAGCTTTACTTAAACATAACATTAAGCTAAATGTAGTCCAGAACTTGGCGAACTTAGTGTAGAACACCCTCTGGCAATATGAAATGATGATCCAAAGACTGCGGGTAAAATTAAGTTGGTACGTGAAACTATTACCTCATGCTAAGATCTAATAAAAATGTAATTATATGGAAAATGGAAGATAATCCTGTCCTATCCCACTTATATCCTACTTTCTACTCATAATAATTTAAATGCGAAAGTCTGTGAGAATATATGTAGGTATGTATGGATGTTACTCTTTCACGCAGAAACTACATATGTATATAGGCTATTTTAGGGGAAGGAGTTTCCTCGAGAGTTGTTTTTCGATAAAAATTGTTCTGTCATGCAATACTTTTGTCTATTCCTTTAGAAAAAACAAGCATAAATATAAATTAGGAAGAGAAACATGGCGTGTGCGTTGTTTATACGTGGGCTGTAGAATGGATTGGACAGATATGCCCCGATTGACATTTATCAGGTTAGGCGGTAACGAATGTTTCTGCCCACTGCCCGTGTGCCAAAATTGTTCTGAAATACTCGGACCGTGGTAGAAAATGACCTTTTTGTTGTACTGTAGCTACCTTATACGTTTATTTTACTGAATTAATCGCTGTATTTCAGTGGTAATGTAACAATTTTGAGAGGGGTTAGGTTAACGTACGCCTCCAAAGATGATAAAGGAATAGTATATTTTTAACTACTATATAATTAAATTTTATATTACCATTTTAGTAGGTAGGAATAGGATAGGATAGGTATGGAAATATAGAAATCTAAGACCACATTCATATTTATTTATCTTAGAGAAAATTCTTAACAACAAAGTATTTCTACAACGTTTCCCTGAACTAAATGGAATACCAATCAGAAGCTACATTCTTAATGAAATTCAAACACGAGATGAAAAAAAAGTCTCATTAGAAATTAGCCCAGCACTAAGCTGAGTAAATTACTGACCGTTGTCCGTATTAAGTATTCCAGTCAGTTTTGTGTGCCACCGTCAGTAAATTAGCTATTTCCCGTCTCTGATATCCTAGTTAATCAAGCAGTGAATAAATTATTTTTACGTACCCTGGGGATGATGGAGTTTAGTTTGACTGTTAATGAATAATCGTAGTTCTTTTGTTTTATCAAGACTGTTACCAGAAAGACTTAGGGTGCACCCTGCTTGGGCGAATTAAAGCGAACGCAAAACGAAACGATCCGAAGCGAATCCAAGGATGTACATATGCAGCACCGCGCTAAACCACGTCACGTCCCATAAGCTACTTAAAAGGAAAATTAACTGTATGTTACTTTCGTTATTGTTTTTATTAATCTAATTTAGATCGAGTAAATAGTATAGTGTAGAAGATAATTAAGTTATCATGACCATAATAGAACGTTTCTATATAAAGATAGCTTTATATTATGAATCAGTAAGTAGCCTAGGTATTGTATTTCCTATTATGTTAGGTAGAACTTGATTGTAGGTACTTACTTCCAAAATTATTCCGAGTATTTTATTAAAATAAACCGTCAGCAGTTAACAGATACCCAGAACATTTATAATAAACCTGAATAATAATTCTAAATCCATCCCAAAATACACACGATACTTGGTTAAAGTTAAAATAAATTAAAGTTTATTTCAGGAATAACATGCCTTGTTTACGGATAGTAGAAGGGAAAACTCATTCAAATTGCTCAGCTAATTCCTGCTTGTTTATTTAGAAAGGCAACAGAAATGTTCTAGAAGTTTCTAAATAAATCAGGGCCGGGATGTTGGCGTTTTAGTATGCTAATATGCTTAAGTACGCCGAGGGAACATGAACGCGTGTTTAATGACTCAAATAGTTATGGAAATTAGACTTCTTGTTTGTTCAGATCGTACTGAATGAATGTTTACAAAGTAACGTTTAATAACTGTATGTTTTTTGTACAGGTAAGTTATACATAAATTTCGCAAGTATGGAAGTGTATACTTAGTCTTTTTATGGCAATGTCACAACAAACTTAAGATCCTACTAGTATCATAAATGGGAAATAAATTCTGTCCATCTGTCCAGCTTTCACGCCAAAACTACTGAATTGATTCAAATAAAATTTGGCACACAGATAGCTTAGAGCCTGAGAAAGAACATTCCTATGCTACCTTTTATCCGGTTGCGGCATGTAGGTCCCTAGGGACTTCTGGAACCGCGCAAAACAAGCTAGTTTACAATAATTAATTCAAAAGCTTCGTCTGAACTCCATATTTAATTTCAGTTTAATATTTAAAAGCAACACGTAGGTACTTCGCCCGCCGTAAGTAATAAAACTACGATCGTAATATGAAACACGAATGCTTTATCTGGCAGAGAAATCTATTTATTTATGCAAAGTGAGTAAAAACCCTCACTTTTGTATTCATCGGAAAAACTAGTTCTTAAACATCCATTGGGAATTAAATAACAACTTAAACAGTCGGTTGGGAAACAGAGAGATAAATGAAATCTTCGGGGACTTTGGATGAGATGTGGAATCTATTGTTTTCTTTTCTATCAAGTGTACTTATGTGTAAATATGTATATGACTGGTTTTAGTTTAGTAGCAGTTGTGTTTTTTCATAACAATTGCGAAATTTTGTGTAAGGAATGTAATGTTTGGTGCAAGATTTCTATAAAGAAAGAAAAGTTAATCCCAAAAAGAATTACACAGTTTTTTTTTCTATACTTAATATTATAAAGAGGAAAACTTTGTTTGTTTGTTTGTTTGTTTGGTTGTAATGAATAGGCTCAAAAGCTACTGGACCGATTTTAAAAATTCTTTCACCATTCGAAAGCTACATTATCCACGAGTGACATAGGCTATATTTTATCCGGGTAATTCGGGTGGACGGTGTTCTTTCCACGGGATACGGGTGAAACCGCTGTTGGAAGCTAGTTCTTTATATTTGTAAAATTAGAATACTTTCCACCCCTTAAGTGCAACGGAAAAGAACAGCTAGTACAATGAATTTTGGAACAATACTCAAGCAATGGGGAAAACTTTCTTATTTATTAGGCTTGGTATTTAAAACCGCAGAAGAAAAAACTTTTCAAGAAAATTTCTAACAAAGGTCTTTGAATACATTTTATCACTTTTTCAAATCCTAAGTCTTTCAGCTTTTCTTACACAAAGTTGTAAAAAGCCGAGCCAAGTAATAATATCGTCGGTCGAGTTTTTGTGACCGAAATCTGGGTTAGACAGATGATGGATTGAATTGTATAGGAAACATTACAATTCCCACAATAATATACAATTCCCCATCGTTTCTATTTGACGTGACATATTAGTAGATTTGACCAATGCGATATGGGAAAAAAATCTTTTTTTTATAGTTTTTTGCTTGAGGGTTGAGCACTGCTGTGCTAAGTCAGCCTTATAAGGTTACTATTTATTTATCAAAGTAACAATCAAAAACTTTTTCGAAGCGCTATAAGTGATAATAACTTTATAAATAAAATTATTAAACTTTTCATTATGAAAGATAGCAGATAGTTCGTATTTAATTATTATCGTTATGAAGGGACGAAAATTGCGAAACTTTACTAATTGCAACTTACAGCGGTAATTAGTTTTAATTTATTTTTGTTGCTGAAAACCTCAATTTCATTTTAAAGTCAGAATTATGTAGTGTAATTATTCACCAAATTATTATAGAAAGCTCGATGATTATGATTTCAGCAATTTACCATATCTAATATTGTTTTTGTCTCGGTAGCAAAAATCAATCAGGATTTCTTATAAGTAGGTACCTAAATTGATTGTGATAGGTTTTTAAAATTCTATTTATACAGTCATTGATAGGTAGGTACTCCCTAGCCCTAGTAATCCATGTGCCTAACTGCCTCACGTTACAATCCCCTGCCAATGCTTGACGACTATTAGAACGTTCTGGAACTTCTTGCACTGTCACTTGTTATCAACTTATCAGTACGAGTTCTCCCGCTAAAACTTCCTAGTTACGGCCCCAGAGACATAACTTAGGAGCAACTTTGTAAAAACTCCGGTTATTCACTCCTGGCAACACTGCAGTGGCAACAATATTAAACTTTGGGCTTGTTACAACTTCTAATCTGAAGAAGTGTTCAGGGATTAAGGTATTCCAGCGAGGAATTTTCAAAAATATATATCGTTGGTGTGTTTTTAGAGCTGCGAGTATTTTTGTTGTTGTTTTAATAAAAATGTGTACTTCCTCCTTTGTTAGAATCACAGGGATAATTTATGTTAAACATGAATCATACATGAAGCAACATGTAACGAGGGAGACGTACAAGGATAGCTTACAATTTCAACATGTCTGATATAACATACTACATTATCTACTGTCATAAATCAGTGTTACACAAACCATCACAGACGCGTCAAGGAAAATTTTGAAACCTCTTCATCTGTATATACTCGTAAGAACAAAAGATGGTAAAAAATTCTTGCGAAAAATGTAGAACTAAGTCCTTATATATTTCATGTTTACATTTTGCTTACCTATGTTTAGAAATATTTTTTCTTGGAGGAGTGAGGAATTCGTTAGTAGTAAAGGAGGGTAAAGTAAAATAGCTCCAGTTAGCTCCGTGGTCCAGTAGTTTGGGTTCCCCGCGGGCTTATAAACTAAGCTTGCGTTATCTTCGGCTGGCTCGCCCAAATCCCTGTTTGGGGAGAACTCACCACAAAGGTTTTCATTATCAGTAGTTTTATATTGACTCTCATGTGTTGAATTTCTTACACCAAGAACTGCGTATCGTTTAATCTAATCACTAGTGAGAAAAGTTCGCATGAAAGTAGGTGTTATTTTTGTTATTTTTCCTTCAGAACGAATTTGGGTCACGGCTTTCGTTATTCGTGGATATCTTCTGCGCAAGACACATAAATATTGAAGTAGGTAGGTGCATATTGTGTACGGGGCGTAAGGAACCGTCTGCCATTCAGGATATCTTACGTATTTTAAAGAATAGGTAGAAAAAATAGCTAACTCCCCAGCAACTGAAATCTCGAAATTCCGTGAAAAACATGATCAAAGATTTCTATACAATTCGCACGAAATAAAGATCAACTTTTTAAAAGGTAGGTTCCGTATCTACTTTCAAAGAAATATGGTTCTTTCATAACTAGTCGTTATTTGGGGGCACGGCAGTGCCCCCGCCAAGTCGAGCGCAAAGCAAACACTGCCGTACCATCCTTTACTGGAACCATTTCGACGCATTTTCAGGCCTCTGTTTGAGAACCTCTGGGTAATACCAGAACGCCGAAATTTTCATCATCCAGAAAGCTATAATCACATACGTAAAACCCAAAATTTCAAGTCTGTAGGTCATTTAATTTAGAAGTTAATCGAAAGCAAAGTTTCGTATTTTCGACACTCACTCACTCATGATCATCAAAATAGAACTAGTACTTCC
>NWSH02000560.1:3540673-3580687 GCA_002382865.2 Heliothis virescens
TAGGCCTTCTTATAATCTATCCAACATGTCGACAGATTCTTTCGGGATCGCCGAACCTGTTGGCTAATGACCATGTCTATGAGGAGCAGCTCCTTAGTACCGCGGGACCCCTTCTTACATCCATTTTGAGAGACAGACATTATTGAATATTTTTCAATATGTGTGTTAATTTTGGATCTCAAAATGGATGTAAGAAGTTTATAAACCGTCGGTAAGCAAGTGATCGGTCTATAGTTTTTGGGTTCCGCGGTACTACCTGATTTATGGAGCAAGTGGGTAACTCCTGTCGTTAAGAACTCTGGAAGCGACCCGGCTTCTAAAGCCGACTGGAATTGCAGTGCTAAACGGGTATGCGAACTCTGTAACCATTTGAGCCAGAAATTGTGCAGTCCGTCCGGTCCTGGTGATTTCCAGTTTTGCATCGGACGGACTGCACAAGCCACGTCAGAGGAGGTGATGTTGACCTCCTCCATTTCTGGTATAAGTTCACATTCCCGTTCAACATCTTGCATCCAGTCGCCTTCAATATGACAGACGGGCGCCGACCATAAGCTGCGCCAGAAAGTATTTGTGGCATCATCTTTCGGCCGGCTCCCATCCGCCACACATTGCTCAGGTCGCTCCCATGCTCTGTATACCCACCTTTGGTATTTATAAAATTATTTTGTATTTATAATATTAATATTATAAATACAAAATAATTTCGTCTGCCTATCTGTTGCGTTTACATGGGGAAACATATTCAAATAGGTACACTGACTATACAGAGTCTAGAGCCTGAAAAAAGACATAGGTTACCGTTTATCTGGCAGCGGGAAGCAGTTACCTCGGAATGCGTGTGGAAATACGGGGAACAGTTTGTTTGTTATATGTATAAATAGAAATAACGACATTGATACTTTTTTTTTTAACGTTGGGAAATCATCAGTATGACCCCTCCCGCTGTGTTTTAGTCAGACTTTTACTGACTAAAACCCACCGTGTTCCTTCGGGAGCCCTTTGTGCGCCAGGGCCGCGGTAACTCTTTCGAACAACCCGCAGCCACGAGATTGATACTTACATGAAAAATCATTGGTGTGAAAATTGGTTTCGGCAAAATATTCTCATGACAAGTTTTTAATTCGTAATGAAAAGTATATTTCGTCATTTTTTCTGACCTTATACCTCATGACGTGAATATGAGACCTAAGCGTCATGGCACATTGTACCGGCACCGCTCCAACCCGGCAAATAACGTGTCATTTAAATTTGAACATTAAATCGTATGACGTATGATGTATTTCATAACGTCAAAACAAAAAAGCCAACGGTGGGTTGTCAGCGCGCGGTTTCCTATCTAACAATATGAAATATATCATACGTCATACAATTTAATGTTCAAATTTAAATGACACGTTATTAGCCGGGTTGGAGCGGTGCCGGTACAATGTGCCATGACGCTTAGGTCTCATATTCACGTCATGAGGTATAAGGTCAGAAAAAATGACGAAATATACTTTTCATTACGAATTAAAAACTTGTCATGAGAATATTTTGCCGAAACCAATTTTCACACCAATGATTTTTCATGTAAGTATCAATCTCGTGGCTGCGGGTTGNTTGTGCCATGACCCTAAGTCTACTTTTGAGGGACCGTTTAGAACGTCGAAACGAAAGGTTAAGCATTTACTGGACTAGCCCAGTAAAAACTAAACCCGTAATTTCAGTATTTTATGGAGTTCATAGTTCATGTTTCATACTCGTAGCTGTAAATTATTTATCATAGCGTCGATATGTGCACCCATACATTTATTAGCAACCTATGCTGCGTTGTTACATCGAACATGCTATCCATAAAACGAAACGTACTATAGTATTAAACAGTGTCGCTATTCATAGCCAACTCTAGTACTACATACTGCCACGGAAAAAAGAACCTTATGACCGTTGAAACTTAAGACATTCTGTTTATTTAATCTTAGTAAACTCGTGGGATTTTAATTGCTAAATGAATTAAGTGCCGATGACTATAAGGTTCCTTTTCTAATAACTGAAGATTTATAAATATGTAGATATTCCAAGTACCACTTGTTAGAACATAGACCATTTACAATTCCGGTCCTCTACTGTTTGAATTCCATTTTTAAACTCGCATATTTCAGAGACAGTCCATCCATCGAAAAATGTTCGGAATACAAATAAAAAATAATTTCAATTCACGTTCTTTTTGCTTTTTATTTTTGTTTCTGTATCCAAATTGATATTTTCATTGTTCTCTTTTTAAATAACGGGGTCATATTTTTTACGGTATCGTTTTTCTGTTCGTAGTAATAAAATAATTTATAGTTTCATTTTACATAGTAATTTTGTTATAAAATTAAATGGAACAGTTGCGTTTTTGCGCCTACATGTTTTTATTATTTTGCGAAAAATCTATAGTTACGATTATTTAATGCAAATTAAAGTAAAATGATGGAAATGCATTGATATTAAGCTAGCTTTTGCGCTCACAGTCTACAATAGTACATTGATATGTCCACTATTGTCCAAGACTTGTACCCAATAGGGAAATCGAGCTCAAACATCTTTGTCCATTGAGCATTTGACCATTGCAGGACATTTGTACTCCAGCAAATTCAAAATTCAATAAATACTCGGGGCTTGATCTATTGTTATTTAATGGTACTTCTATTGGGACTTGTCTGCTCTAATACTAACAAGATAAACTTTGCACATTCAATGCATCTTGGAGGAGGCCTTTTGTAGTTAACGTCTTTGTTAAACTTTTCGATAACCTAGGTAGGTGTTATTTCAATAAACTAAATAAATATGATTTGTTATGATGATTTATGATTTAAAGATAAAAAACTAATTCGTTAAGCGAAATGGTCCCAGAAGTACCATAGACAAAGAAGAGAAGAAGAACACATGAAGAGCTCGTGGCCAAGTCAAAGCCGCGCGGATCGATGGATCATAAAATTAAGCAACGCTTGACGCGGTCGGTCCGTGGATGGGTGAACATCTTGTCATAACGAGTTCTTCCGTGTTTCGGAAGGCTGTCATTTGACCATCTTTGGCAGTCATTACGGGTANAAAATTCTTCAAAGGATTTTGAGGATGTCTGGTTAATTAGACGAGTTCTTCCGTGTTTCGGAAGGCACGATAAACTGGTGGGTCCCGGCTGTCATTTGAATTTTTTTTGCAGTCGTTATGGGTAGTCAGAAGCCGGAAAATCTGACAACCAGTCTTACGAATGGGTATCGTGTTGCCCGGGTAACTGGGTTGTAGTGGTCAGACAGGCAGTCGCTCCATCTAAAATAATGGTTCTCAGCTGCATCCGGTTAGACTGGAAGCCGACCCCAACATTGTGAAAAGGCTAGGCAGATGATGAATGTTGATGATGAAACAAACGCACCATCAAATTGTCAACTACAAACCAGCATATCGACATAAACTTTTATCAGAATATCGTCAGCAATACGGAATGATTTGTGGCCAAACAAAATTTCTGTATTGGATGGTTTTACCGACAATTGTACACCTGTCACAGTTTTGCACGATACGTATTTATTGCTGTTACTGGTTTTGTCCCTATAACTTCGCCATGATGGATGGGTATTTGTTTGGGCAAATAAGTCAGTGGAGTTCAAAAACAAGGGTTTAAATATGATGAAGCTTGTTGAACCTTTGTTGCCCACACAGTCTGGACACAGGATACAAGTTACTGTCTACAATGCTACTCTATCAATTTAATCAATTGGTACCAATGTTATAAAATGGAAGAGTTTGTTTCTTTGTTTACTTGAACGTGCTAATTTCAAGAATTACTGGTCTGATTTGAAAAATACTTTCAGTGTTAGTTAGTCCATTTATTGAGATAGGTTATGGGTTATTTTTATCAGGTTGCGTTAAGTAGTACGTACGATCGTAGTACGGGTCATAGGGACACCACTGGCAGCAATTGAAGCTCTAAATAAATGCTATTTATTGAGATAATTTCTAGTGATAGTACAAAGAAACGCTGACAGACTTTACGATTATTTTTCATAAAGTTATGATTCACCAAACATATTTGTGTACTAGCTTCTGCCAGCGGTTTCACTCGTGTCCCGTGGGAACTACTCGGCGCACCCAGATAAAAAATAATCTACAGCCTTCCTCAATGAATGGGCTATCTAACACTGAAAGAATTTTTCAAATCGGACCAGTAGTTCCTAAGATTAGCGCGTTCAAACAAACAAACAAATTTTTCATCTTTATAATATTAGTATAGATAGATGATTCACCAAACATATTTGTTTATTATGTTTAGTTATTAATGAGTTCCCCACAATAAGTCATTTTATATACCTAATTACACTAAAATTATTATGGTACGTTACACGCATGTCACGCAAGTTCCTATATTTTGTGACCAATTTGTCAACAGGTGACAGAGAAAAATTAAGATTGTTTTAATTTAATTAGTGTATTTTTGTTTCATGTCGAACGAAGTAGGAGCTACACGGTATCTTGTTTTTTTTAGCGCCATAACGTGATTATAGTGTGACTGACCTGCCTTTGTTTTTTATAGGGTCAAATTCAAATTATGTTGTAAGTTTTTGTTAAAAAGACCTTATTAGTATTTATGTTAGTTCTTATTTTTTCAACGTCAGGCAAATAGTACACTAATAATTAGGCAAGCTTAATAAAAGTATAAGCGAACGTAAATCTAGCCCAATGAGCGCTAAACATCCCAGTCTTGGTCAGCCCGTATCCATTCACTGCCCGCCATCTTGTTCAAATCGGCCCACCGGCTTGGGCATAAGTTTCATGCTACAAACACACATTGCATTTTATGCCCATTATTCGTCATAGAGAAGAGACCGACTTAAGTTGACTTTTTCGTTGAAATTTTTCTTCAATTCCAAGTCATCGTTACTCACACCTAATTCGGTCGCAAACATTCCGTTCAGTTACAGAGAAGAGTGTAAATTGATAAAGCAACCTTTAATCGAGGTCCACTTGGTACAGGTTAATTGTGGGGTGGGTTTATTGGGACAAACGGAGGGCGCGCGACGCTAAGTGATCAGGAATTAGGTCGGAGGGGTTACCTTTGTAAAAATGTGATCGGACCCAATGCGCAGTTTTAGAGGGGATGAAATTTTTATTGATTTATAGGTAATTTTTACATTTGATATTTATTTTTAGCCTGACGGAAAAGAGGGCTGTTATACGTTTGATCGCGTTTGTCTGCCTGTCTGTCGAACAGATGAAATGATCGATGCCTTGTTAATATTTTTTTTGACATTATTTATTAGATCTTTAAGAGTCTGTAATGCGTAGTTAGAGTCTTTTTATTTATTGGATATTCAAAATTCGCTGGGTAGTAACCGATACATCGTGTATAGCTGTAAATTGTTATAAGCCGATGCTGATCAAGTTTCTGTTGCAAAAGGCTGTTGTAAGTTGACTTAAAAGCTTTAAGCTTGAACATGATATTTAACAATTTGTTTACGAGAAGCAATATTAAAATAGCATGATACCTCATACCGCACGTACCATGCAGAGTTTTGAAGTTTAAATTGTTGTATAATTTTCAGCAAAGTTTTAACACGAAACCTGAGCCACAAAGGGAAACGGCTAAAGTAACAATTTATGATAAAAGTTTACGCGTACAGATTCTACATTTGTCATAATTACCTTTCTCTGACGACTTGATAACAATTAATAACAATCTCGGAAGTTACGTCGTGGGGAACGGAACGCGATGGACGCCATGTTTTGCGTTCCTTACGTTTTATTGGCGCCATTTTGTTATTTTTGGTCCATTTTTGGTCCATTATGAAAATTGTGAATAATTATAGCTAATTATGTTGAGAGTGCTATGATTGTTTATTTTTATTACGATAGTATTCAAAGAATATGTTATTTTTTGTTCAGTAAAGTAATGAGTAGGTATAATAAAATACCTATTAAATCCATCTTTCAGTAACCAAAGACCTAGACCAAATGACCAACATTTGTAGGTATTCAGCGCAAAGTTAAATTCCGATATGAACATCGAAATGAATACAAAATACCTTCCATAACAACAAGAACCATTCTTGCGTATTCTTAACATTTTAATTGTACCGAATAGTGTTGCCACAGCAACTGGTATCTGCTCCTGTAGTTATTCCACCTCAGTCGGGAAACTCGGGGCCCCACGGAAACGTATAGAGTTAATTGCTAGGGTCGATGCTAATTAGTTTCGCCGGGGAGCGGACGCGGCATCGGAACGGTTACCTGTTCCGTTCACTGTTTGCTCGGCATGGTGTATTTATTTTGCAGATTTCTGGAACATTCGTGATTTGACTGCGTTATACATGGACTGGAATGTCGAATTAGATTAGTACGTGTTTATTTTTGAGTGATTGCTTGATTTCTGATTGCAGTTTGATTATGACGAATTGAAAATGAAATGTTTTAAGTGCTTAGTTTGAACACTGATGTGGTAATACATCTTGTTTAATAACACATTGAGGAGTCCTATGTAAAAAACCGATTAGTTTCTTTAGTCAAAAAGTGCTTTTAGTGCTTTTATTACCTGAAACTACTTAGTCTAAGAGACAACGATGCAACTTGCACGTTGGAGCCTTTGCAAAGTTTGTAACAGTGCTCCAAACTTACAGAATACAGATGCTTTTAAATTCATCCGGACGCCTCGACGTTTGCAAAATGAGAACAAGTGAGCAACCGAGTCGGGGCACCTCTAATTGAGGCTCAATTTAAAAATGCCTTTTACAGGGCGCATCAGAAGGCACTAGGAAATGGCATCATTATTCTACTCTCCGGTGCAACAAACGCCGGGACGGATCTGCAAACAATCTCTCATCTCTTCTTTTTTGCCGAGACCATATTTTTCTAGCTCTGTTATAATATGGTTAGGGAGTTAAATTTTGTAAGGTTCTGTTCCAAGAATAATCTTATAACTACCGTACCTACTCTATAAGCTCGGAAAATAACTCAAGTATCGTGTATTTTACACGACGCTGCATGTAAACAACGTGCTGCTGAAATTAAGCTGACGAAGCACTTTACTAAAATATGTATAGGAATTAAAAGGGATTTGTCATCATGTCGCTCCCCTAAGTGGTTCACAGAATTACCTTGTTTTCTAAAACGAAAAGTCTGAGTTCACCTTTACAAAGAGCTTCAGTGGCCGCTGTTTTCACAAAGCGTTCTAGGAAATCCGCGACAATTTGCATTAACGACGAAAATTCATTCCAGAGAAAGGAGTTTAGCGAAACTAGACGCAAATTTGAACTGGAGCAGTGTGAATTTTGCAGTGGGTCGTTAAATGCGCCTGTGAGTGGGTGTAGATTGTAGTGCCGACGGAGAGCTGGCTGCGACTAGGGACGCCCAAAACACAGTGTTTATTTCCCTCGAAAATTCTTCGTCAAAGTGCTTTCGGCACTAACATACGGCCACGTAGTGATTGACACACATGGAAGGAATCAATTCGACTGTTGCTTAAAATAGGAAAAAAAAATATTCGTGTGGCAGCTCGCCAACCCTGTTAGCGGCGGGTGCGAGGTGCAGGCAGCCAGGCGTACAGGGTTGCTCCCACATCCGTCGACGTTCAATTTAGTCGTTGCCACACACCCGTCGAATCTCATGTGCTTGACAATTTTTCTCCGTCGGCTTCGATGAATGCCCAGCCGGCGAAAACTTTGTCTTTGTTATTTCGAATTGTGTGCAACATAAATATTTTAGCGTTGGACGCTTTATTCTAGCTCCGACTGTAATTTTTCTTTCATCTGTTCTTCGCTGCAGTTTGTTTTATGAAACTGAAGTGGTATTTGTTTTAGTTTAGATGAAATAGGAGACAAAGGTTTTAAAGTTTCATGCAATTTGTTTAACTTCTATTGCAACTGTACTATGTAAGAGCTTCTTCTAGAGCTTGTGCTGTGAAAAACTTTTACATTAAGAAGGCAACCAAGTCTCTGTTTGTTTGTTTGAATGTTATATTATTTGGTGCCATTTAACTGTTGACATCTTCATAGAGTTACAATGAAATCACGCAACTAAATTATTACTTGGCGGGGGCACTGCCGTGCCCCCTGACTATTAGCTTTTCTGCGGTTTCACCCGCATCCCCTAGGATCTAAAAAATTAAAGTTTCACAAGCACATAGACAAAATCACTAAAAAAGGATTTAAAATGCTGGGTTTTGTAATACATAACAGCAAATGTTTCAAAAAACCGTCCACCAAAAAAACACTATTCAAAACCTTAGTTCGATCAGGTCTAGAGTATTGTAGTCAGATATGGTCGCCTCACTATGATATTCATATAAAGATTTATGTGGCATCTAACTTACCAATGCAATGAGGCTAAACGTTTAAATTCATATTCCGTGCGTTTGAAACATTTTAACATGAACAGCTTGCAAGACCGTAGATTATTTTTGGATCAAATGTTCCTATACAAATTGTTAAACGGCTATATTGATTCTCCTGATCTTTTGCATAAAATAAAAATCAATGCTCCAAATAGATTACCCAGATCTCGTCTCGTCAAAAAGCAACCTAGGGTTATTTACCACAATTAACCGACTGGGCAAGCAATATAATGTTTTAGTAAAAAAAAACAACAATATCGACATCTTTTCAGATAAATACTCCACTTTTCGCCGTAACATCCTGTCATCATTTACTACGCATTAATTGTTGAGCCTTGTCCTTGAATTTTAATTTTTTGTCAGCATTTTTTTGTTTTCTCTCTTAATTTTACATTTTCTCCCTTGCCTTGTGAAAAGAAATAAATAGATAAATCTTTAATACTAAATAAAGATCCGACCACATACTATGCATGCTGCGGCAACCTATAATTAAGTCTACACTTAGCATAAAATTGAAATATTATAAGAACATTGTAACTAGTGTAAGATTTGTTGGTTGTCCTAAATAAATAAATAAAAATCTACTATGCTCCCGAATAAAAAGTAGCCTAGATCTGTCTAACAACAAAATTATTTTCTAACCGGTTCAGTAATTTCCGCACGTTCAGTAAACCAAACAGACAAAGTATTCAGATTTATGACATTAGTACCAAATATTTTTCTCTTTTTTTTAGTTTTTACTCTTTGTTACAAAAAAGGCGGCATCAAACAAAACAAAAGCGTTTTTGTTGAATGTAAAACTCGGCATTCAAAGGTTAATTGGCACTAGGAAACGTGTATATAGTTAATAGTACAGTGTACCCCTTTGATTATCGACATGGAAATACTGTCTGAAGGAAAACCGTAAGGTGGCCACGCTATGAAATGTTTTGATGAGGGAATTATTCAGGAGTTCTTGAAACTTAATGCACCTGTCATAAGCTTCTTATATCATGTGTATGAATTAATGAAGCTTAGATAAATAAATACTTATGTAATTTGCTAGTAATTCCTTTTTTTATATTATTATTATAGGACGCGGATAGTTTGTTACGCTTTCACACTCAAATTGTATTGGGGGCACCTAGGAAATCCTGATTGGCTACTTTATTTCAAGGGGTATAGGTAGTTCCTTCGGGACGCAACAAAATCTAGTAAGTATCTAATATTTTTCATTTCCTCGCATTACAAAACGTTTAATTTTAGTAGAAAGTTTTCAGTTTTAATGTGGAATACCTAGTTCATATTTTATTTTTATCTATCTTCTTAAACTTTATAAAAACTTCTCTAACAATTTTATCCTAACAAAGGTAAAACGCATCTTTACTAAAACACCTACATAGCTAGTTCCTCCTACCCTAGTTTTACACCAGATCTTACGCTGAAGAAAGCGCATTTCCCAACTCGTACGTTAAAAGTAATAGGTAATTCCGCACTTCTGCCGTCTAATGAGTCACGGTAAAATGTTCTCTGCTTGCGTTGATTACACGATTAAGGGTCTGCACAGACCGGCGATGTGGGTCGACTTTTTGTCGGCGTCTTGGTCGTTTTCGACTAGTGAAAGGTACTGGTATGATACGGTTTGTGATTTTTTCGCGTGTTTTTTTTTGTTATCTAATTTTAAGCATATCATTGTTACATTTTGACATTTTAGACCCAAATCTTACAATAAAGAGCATACCTCATTGGCGTATTAATAAGACTTGAAACCTTAAAATAAACTGTTTGGGTCTTACTACAAAAAAGATAAACACACGTTTACACGTGTTTTAGAAAATTACCCATACAATTTTTTATAAAACGCGTGTTGAACGCGTGTTTTTTTTAATGTCTTATAGGCCATTAGGATTTTGTTGACTACTGGATCATTAAAACGAATGCCACTTAATTAGCTTAGGTTTATAGAAGTTAGTTAATCGTCGATCTGTGTGAAACCTAAGCGGTTCACTGACGATTGTCACAATTTTACGATTCGCTCGTAACTTGGCTTAGATGGTTTATTCGGGTGAATACGTATGTATATGAAAGGAGTGCTTTTTTGTGAGGAGGCTTGCATAACTGTAGATTTTTTATGTTCTTGTGACTGCTGGAGAGCAATAACTTTTGTAACCATTATAGCTACAGTCACTTTCAATTAAAATTGAGCTTCCGACCGCCATCAAACAAGACAGGAATTTAAACTTAGGAATACTTCAGAGAAACACATGTCAAACATAAATTGCAATAGTTTGCCCAAACACGATTTACAATCAAAAATCTCGGTAATTATTTAGTGGAAGACTCCCCAACTGAAGGCGTCCTAGCCCATTGTCGGCCATAGCGGCTGTTTTCATATAAGGAGACCAGCCAGTTGCTCAGGACATATTATAGTGCACAAGCATTAGCACAGACACAGGTGCACTCCCTATTCCCTCACTCCCATAGCATGCTGTTAAGGAAATCCAAAGCGACCGGCGAGAGATCAGGCGCTAGATCGACATTATTGTTCTCTCCGATACACGAGTGTTATACATCTGGCGACTATATCAGTTTCTAGAATATTCCACGAATCTAGAAAATTCTTTTGACTATTCTACATCGCGTAGCTCTTCTATTATTCAACGGTTCATATTTACCCGTTCTTATACTCGTTCGTCACAACATTCGTAGAGGACTAATGTATTAGCTTTCCCACATTATTACTTCCTTCATGCGTCTGCCCTGGCTTATGTCTTTGTGGCACGTTATTAACTAAATGAGAATTTGGTGAGGATGTGCTAAGAACTATGAGGAGTGGGGCTTATTAGACCTTGTGTGAAAGTACGGTGGCGTATGTGAGTGTATTAAGTTATGCGGAAAGGACCTTTTTAGGGTTCTGGAAAAATGGGTATTACTAAGACTTCGTTGTCCGATACTGTCACATACTGTGTCACGTAATCGTCATACCTAGATAGTTATTTTCACAGATGATGTGTTATTGTTGCTGTTATAACAAAAACTAATGCAACTAGAATAAGATAGACAGGTTTAGGGGGCTCCCGTACAAAAAACATGTTTTTTTTACTGTTTAATAGATAATGTTCCATTTCGAGTCGTCCTCGTCCTCAACCTAAAAAAAATTGTGACTCTCACTAAAATCGTATCACTAAAGTTTAATCGTATGGAGGCGACTTCTGTTATCAATTAATTGTTTTCAGTGTTTGGAAATATTGATTCACTTATTACTTGTATCAAGCAAAGTTCTCTTTGGTCTGCAAGCCACAAATTCGGTTCACCAAAAGATAAAACGTCCCTTTAATAAAAACCACGCCTAAAATAAATGTACTAAATCTCGTAAATTAATCGTTATTACCTCGGCTACAATTTTGCTCACGAAAATTGCACCTTACTTAGGCCATTTTCTAATTATATACTCGTACTTAAGTCCGGCTTAAGTTGCGAATAGCTTAATTATTACCACAACGCCTACATAATCACTTATTTCAAACATAGCGTGGTGTACCTTGTTGTTCTAGGTGTATAGTACAAATTACTTACTGATTTATAGTTTGTTTCATCAATTTGTTTTGTTAGGAAATTCTTTTAGTATGTGGACTTCGAAACTTCTAGAACACGATATAACTTCCAATATTAAAGCGTACATAGAAAGTAATCTAAAAGTCGTGTTTAGCTACACTATTTATAGCTTAGAAAATATTATTACCAGGAAAAGGAGATACTGAATCCCCATCCGGGACGGAAAGTAATTCCCACGGGATGCGGGTGAAACCGCGGGCAGAAGCTAGTAATTATGTAATTCATACTCATCGCCGCCATTTTGGCGAAACCATATTTTATTACAGCTGTTTACAATTCTTTTTTCAAAAAGGGTTTAGAATAAAAGTTCATGTTCTTAAAAAAAGGCTGTGTTTAGGTCTGTTTCCCTGATATCTAAACTATTCAGATGTCTTGTTACAATATTTTAGTAAAAAAATAGAAGAAAGTTAGATTGGATCAATTCAACTTACAATAGAACTCGGATTAGGGTCATGAATAACTTAAGTTAAGCGTAAAACCTTGGGTAGGTAGGATAAAAGATTTTGCCTTTTTTACCCGAAAAAATGTTAGGAAAGTCGAAATCTGAAGGTTCAGTTTGACTAAGCTTAACATCAATATCCATGTATCTAATTCTTTACGTAAAATCTCTTAATACTGCCTACGTTTTGGTTCTGTACCTTAAAGAATCGCTGTCCGTCGGTCTGTCACCAGGAAGTGAAGTTTTCTGAAAACTAGAATAAAATAAAAATAGACATAATGTCTCGAGATTCTGACTCACACTTGGCTGGTTTTTATTTTTAATATCATTTTTTTATTTCTTTACACTGAGCAGTTAGTAAGTACAGAAAGATAGAACAATAAAAACAAAAATAAAATACAAAACAAAAGACTTTGGCAAGATCAAAGCTTGCTTCCAAGTGCGTTAAGAAATTCTTTTGTTTTTGAAAACTTCAGCGGTACTAAAAAAAGTCAAAATAGGTCGAAATCAAAACCTTTGTCAGTCTCCACGGCTTTTGTAAGTACCTATACAAAAATAATGTGTACGTAAACAATATATTCTTAATCAAAAAGCAATCTGCAGAGATAACTTTGTAAGTAAAATCTTATTTCTTATGAGAAAGACGAAAAGCTTCCCTAATCTCGTTTCATCATAAATCAATGTGGAAAAAATATTCGAAGGATATTCACAAGTATCAGATACTAGAGAAATCACAATACCGCAATCTTTGTTATAATATAAGTAGCATTGTGTACGTATCTATCAATATTATTTTTATTGCGTTAATATTCATAGTAAAAGCCAGACTTGTGTATGTACAAGAATAATATCGTTATTCTTAGAAACAATGAACAAAAGGGAAGATAACTATATTTCTTTTTAGGTCGTAGGAATTGATTTTAGTTTTTGTTTGAAATCGTTCTATTTTAACATCGAAGCAGCCTTTATTTGTTCATTGCTTTTCTCAATCAAGAAATAGAAGAATATTTTTATAATTGTATTGTAACTATATTTTATAACAAATGACTGCAATAAAACAGAAGTTATAAAATAAATAAAATAAACATAATATAAACCACTTTAATATTCTAGCGATGTTCCAATATAAGCGATACCATTTCGTCTTTGCAAGCGATAACGCGGCTACATATAGGGGCTTAAAATAGCCTTTGTCTTCTCTCAGTCTAGACATACAGCCTGAGAGTGAATCTAGAACTATATCGAGCACTATAAATATACAAACTTGCGAAGATAACAAGTGGGCTTTATAGCTGCACGGTAAATACGAAACAGACCTTATATGTCATGTCTATTGAAGACTAGCTTCTGCCAGCGGTTTCACCCGCGTCCCATAGGAACTACTCGGCGCACCCGGACAAAAAGTAGCCATAGCCTTCCTCGATAAATGGGCTATCTAACACTGAAAGAATATTTCAAATCGGGCCAATAGTTCCTGATATTAGCGCGTTCAAACAAATAAACTCTTCAGCTTTATAATGTTAGTATTGATTATGGGCACACTATAAGTCAGTTTGTTATATATTATAGTATCTATGTAATAAGTACCTTTTTGCCTATCTACGCGCGCCGTCTATTGGAGATCAAAATGCCGAACATTGCTAAATGAGAAATTATTTTAAGCAAAAAAGAAAATATTTACCCAAAACCGTAACACTTTGTCCTCAAAAAATAATAGTGACCACGATCTCGACCTACGAAGTAGACTACGGAAATTATTAAAAGATCTTATAGATTAAAGATATGATTATTTTTATATTACAATTAAAATGAAATAGCATCTTGTAATTTGAACTTGAATTTCTTGTTTTAAAAAATTATGCATACACATCCTATTTCTAAACTTCCTTAATAAAGTAATTTGAATTAAGAACAGAACCACTACTCTTTGAAAAGTCTTTAAAAAATGAAAAAAGTCTTTGCTAGTGGCAGTAAAACTTTTTGGATCTTGCAGCCATATTTCTCAATTGGTAACACTTTCTTGTTAAAACCAAGTTGGTAGAATAGCATAAAACAAATGAAGCGCCAGCAATGCGGTCCTATTCCACCTAGCAGTCGGGAAGTTCACGTTAAATTCATTCTTTCTGGTGCGAATTTCAGAAAACTCCTAAGAAGAGAATTTATTTTTTAAAAGAGAAAAACTTTAGCGAGATCGTGGAGCAAGACAACGTTTCTTGGAGTAGGTTTGTACCTAATCTCGTGGCATTTCAGTGCAGTTTGCTGAGCTCCGTTTGTGGCGGTGCGGGTAATGAGTTGCCAACTCAACAAATAATACTTTGAAGTTTACGTCCAGTGCAGGTTCTCACGTTAATTTGTTTACGCTAATTAATTTGAATAAGCAGCCAAAACTTTGGTACAAAGTCCTTGTTGCCTATTAGAATTAAGGAATCAGTGTTCCTTAGCAGAAATTATTAACGATGGAATTTCGAACAAGGTGTTAGTTTTTGATTACAAGTGTAACAGGAAACTAAAAACAATTACATACGGCGCTTTTACGCGTGGATTTTCTGCTCGGATTTTCCGCACCCATATGACGCGTGCCGCGCGGAATGTGTCACGGGTCGAAAGTTAAATTGCGGAATTTTAGCAGAGCGCAGCAACACTTTTGGTTTTCTAACTCACTTCAGTGGTAGTAGGTACATTTATATTCGTGGTTTGTATGGTATGTTTCAGAATTTGGTTACTGACCCAGATTCACAACTCCCGAGTGTAATTTTTTTTTTAAACTGCCAAATAATAACACTAGTTTTGAAACATCGATTTAATTCGCCTACGGGATAGGGCCTAGAGTACCAAAGGGAGTAATTAAATAAATCGCTACCCATTTATTCAAATTGTGTTCCATTTATCTAACTTTTGCCTAAATAAATGGGTCACCCAGTAAAGAAGAATAACGAGATACTGCTCGTTTCAGGGTTTTATGTTGAAAAGGTTTACATTTTCAGTTAATTCGTGTGACGTCACCTTGTAGTTTTGAAAGGATATAATAACTTCGAGCATTAGCCAGAATAAGTTGCGGTTTTATTCACGAACTGAGAACATTTCTGCGTGGGATATTCTATCTATATATCAAGTCCTAGCTCTTTCTTTAATCTACTAGATTTAGCGGTTTATTTATTAAAGCATTAAAGATTTACCTTTTGTTCTTTTATTTTCGTATGTTGATACTATTATAGTCACTTTCATTAAAATGTCAACTAATTTCAATGCAAGAATATAGCCCCCAACTAATTTAAATGGGTTTTCGCACTAAACAAAACCACGTATCCACCATTACTCTTCATAAAAGATAACTCCCATAAAAGCTAATTTCTGACAATTTATCAGAACAAAATCACGAAAATTATAACACGAATTCCAATACTGCGCACACCTTAGTTATCATCGAAGGTCAGGCCGTCCCAACACCATAATCAGCTTACATAATCAGGAGATTAAGTAATAATGGGTCCAGTACCCTCGAAAACAGATTAGCATCAGGCCGACACGCGAAGGTTTGAAAGCTATCGGCCATCATTTTTGTAAGGCCCCGTCTCAGCAACTTTTAGTTTTTAGGGTGTCGTGGCTAGCAATCTTTATAAGCGGAGATCCACTTACTGTTTTATGCTGAGTAAGAAAAAGGATACTTTGGAATATCTCGGAGGTATATAAGTTTGGGAGATGGTTATACTTATATTTTTTTGAGACAAAATAAGTAACGTTTACGTAATTTTGGCAAAATTTTATAACTTACTAAGGATTTTTTCGGTTCGAAGGATAGAGAAGTGTAGAGATAAGATGGGAAGGCATTTGCCCAGCAGTAAGGCATAGGCTAAGAAAGAAAAAAAATCGTCGTACATTAACTGCATTTTCTTGTCCATATTCGAGTCCCTTAAAGACATTATGACAAAAATATTAACTCTGTTGTGACAAGAGTAGATGAGCCATTTATGCACCCGTTTAAGCATACAGATGTTCTCATTAACATCTGTTTAAGTATGTACAATGTTGTTGACGCAACATGTGACCGGCTGGCCAGATTGTCACACAGAGCGAGAGTGATTGATCACATGATTCCCGGAGGCTGTGTGTTACAGCCTGTAATCTCCGCCAGTGCTCTGATTGATGTGCCCCGACCTTGCAAATAGGGTCTTCATCTAAACGTGACTATCTTGAAATTTATTTTGTTGTAAGGGACATGATACCTACTACGAACTTACCTTCGCTACCTTCTTATATTTGGTAAAGACGAGTAAAAAAATATTTAAGCTTACCTAGTTACATTTTAACCGCTATTATAATAAGTTTAGAAAAACTCATTCTTCAGTATCTTTCTTCCTATCCCTACACATATTAAGAAAAGAAAAAGAAAGTTCGACACAATTTATCGTGCCTACTATCTATTTTATACAGACAAAGGGATCAAGGCCCGATGTTGTTTTATGGACGAATTGAAGGCTTCCGGGACCCTCGTGGAACATGTTCTAACAGAAAACAGACTAGCAAACGCTGCCGTCAAAAACCCATAAAATGCCTTGTTTCCCCCAAAAGGCTGAAGCCAAGGAACAAATTGTATTCACAAAGAATAATGTTTTTTTGGCGGATAATACGTGACTTCCTCATCCCCATATTCATCGCAAAGAAATTTTAGACGGACGCGAAGTTGGAGGCTCCGTCACAGTTTGTTTAAGAATCGCTCTTTAATGCTGAACACGTTTTCTTTCGCAAAACTAATGGCTTATTACGAACTTTTTTGAGGAAATGACAGAAAATATCTGTGTCATTTATTTTTTTATTGTTACAGAGGATTGTTTTGCGTTGTGGGTCGCCGTGAATTTTTATAGCGTTGGTGTCATTCTTGGCTCGTAACGAAGTGTTATCTCAGATGAGATTGGTTTCGGAGAGTCGTTTTTGTTCCTTTTTTAAATGAAAAAAAATAATCAAATGGTGAGACTTTTAGTCCTTAAACATAAGTAGAGGTAGGTTGCAATGAAGAGGCTAACGTACCTTGTTTTTATTTTTCATGATAGCACCAAGTTTAGTAAGTAAATTCTTGTATTCGCTGTAATTTATATAATGATATATGTACAAAATATACTCGGCCAGCAAAAATACTCTTCCATAACTCACTAGAAAAGAAGCAGGTGTTCCAAAGACAAAGGGTAACAGCTAAATAAGATCGATGTAACGTCAGTTCTCCAGTACAATAAGCTGGACAGTGATTCACGACAGCACGGCACTGCGACGGCTAACGAACGGTAATCTTTACGAATCGTTCCGGCTTGCACCGCTTCCTATAAATTAAATTCTTTAGTTTTATTTCTTGGGGTATTCTGGTTCTGATAGCCATTGCGATGCAGCAGGATTTTCATAATGGAACTGGGATGATTTATGTTTGGTTTGCTCTCTTATAATAAACTTAATTTAACTTCAACTGGTATACTATTATAAAAATGTTTAGCCGCTTCTCTGTCCCTTAGGATACCCACTGACGAAGAGACGTTTGACATGTGTTTAAAAATTATTTACTGTATTTTACGTCTGTTAAATTTTTTCGACTTTTTAAAAACGAATTCAACATTTTGTAGCGGGCGGCCATCTTGGATCGATTTTCAACATCATCAATGAGTATCAACTATATAAGAAAAGTAAAGGCTTACCTATAGGAAATGATGAATAAGAATGAATAGACAGAATTATACTCACAGAATAATATATAGTGCCGGTATTTGATTATTCATTCATCACATTAATATTATCGCTTCAGAGTATTGACTTGGATATTTTTAGAAGCAGAAACGCTACGGCAAAGAAAAGCTTTTTACTTAATAAACTACATTTGTCAACTTATTTGTACAAATACGAATGTTCTGCGATTTTCTACTTTGAGATTAGATTTCGGAAAATTCTATGTTCAAGTTTCCATTGGACTAGAAGCGTTTCAGAGAAAATTCCGTATTGCTCCTGCAGGATTTAGATTGAATAGTTTATCTATAACCTATTATTTGACTTTATAATAGACAGAACAACTTCGTATACATCTTCATCTTAGCTCGAACTTTAGCACAACACGTCAGCAAGGATTTCATCCAAGCAACAACAACAAAACCATGATTTAGATATTCCTTATGAAGGTCCTTTTAAACACCTTAATATACAAATCAAGCTACTTGAATCTGTCATATTCCCTCAATAGATTTTCAACCTTATCACAATAGTTGAAGGTTAATGTTCGATTGGTAAAATTTTACAGATTCAGGTAGGTTGGCCGACTGGCATCTATTTGTTCGATTTCGTAAAAGGTGTGTATTCTGAAATGTTAACTTAATTTCTTTACAAGTGTTTGGAATATATTTACATTTCACCTAATTACTTTTCACCAAGGACACCCGCAGCTGGCGCTGCTAATTCCTCAAGGGGATCACAACTGTCAACAAATAAACAACACCACTTGAGGAAAAGCCTACCTACTTACTGCGGCTATGGGAAAAGCAAACATTATACTAAAATACGTAAAAGTAGACCAGTGAACATAATGGAAATACGGTTTTATTTCCAAAATATAGGCAAGATTAGGTTTTGTTTTTTTTTTTTCTTCTGTTTCCCAGTAGCAACTTGGTGCTTAGAATTCCGAAATTATCAAGGTTTTGAAAATTTGACTATGCACGAGTAGGTATATTGGTTCCGGACTAACATCAGATAAAATCAGCGTAGCCCTTTTAATAAAATAAAAAACGTGATGTCTTTATTTGTTTGTTTTAAAGTAATGAGTCTAGCTTTCTGGAAACTCTGAGACAAGACAATACACGAGTCGTTTAATGACCTGGAGCATTAATCACGATAGTTCCAAAAACAAAGCAACGTACACATACATACACGTCGATCAAACCCTTGTTTAATTCCAGCAACAGTGAACATTTACCCCGTAATGTTACCGAACAGGAATAACAAAGTTAAATCCCGTGACAGGTGTTAGCCATCCATCATGGAGCTCCAGGGAGACCAGGTGATGTCCCGAAGATTAAACTGGCCTTCACTAGCGACCTACTAATATGACGAACACAACACGGGTATTAGAACAAACAACAAATAAAAGAGGAATTTTGACGGTTACGTAATTGAGAATTCTCTGAAGGCATTTTGAATTGTACGCTTACGTTTCAAAACAGATTACACAGACATCTTGATTATATGTCATTCGATCAGAAATACTGCAATTACAGTTAGAACTTTTCATGATACTTTTGCGAAATACCATTATCAAAAGTAAAGGAAGCGTTGCCATTACGGTTCACGACTTGAAGTCGTTTCCTGGATATAGAACAGTCCAATTTCCATCAATGGCATTGGTGTAAGTAGCCGAGACACGTTACGGCTTATTGGCTGCTAATAAAATGGTTCCGAGCGCCTCTGAAAGGCTTTCACATGCTCGCATGAACATTCCGTTCCGTGACGGTATTCAGTGAAAATATTGCTGCAGCGAACGCGTCAATTGTAGGGTAGTCAGAGATTCACCCGGAACCACTTGAGATTCAGTTGAGCTTCCATCTTCGTGTCCAGCGGACGTGCTCCAGTGCGTACCAAGATGCTCTTTTAATTTCAAAGCTACGATTTTAATATCATTCCAAGTTTTCTCGTCACGTTGCCGCTACAGAAGTAAAATACGGTTTGTTTATTACTCGCAGTTCATCTCAAGGGGATGATATTTCGTCTTGCAAGTTGTGCAAACTGCGATTCCACTTTGATGTACCAGCTGAGTTGGCTGCAACTTACGGTACGTGTTATATTCGTGCATTTGCGGCAAGTGCACCTTGTGGGGAATACAAATGTACTGTTTAAAAGTTTATGATGTATCAACTTGATGTTTGCTATTAAGATTTGAAATCGCTTTGAATTACATCCGTTTCATATAGGGGATTATATCGTAAATCACTTTTATAATCTACGACAAATGCTACTGGATAAGTATAGGAACAAATTACGTGAAAGTGGAAAAACCGTCACAGCTCAACTTCACTGTTTTTACAAAGTATTATCGGAATTTAGGAAGCTCCGACGAACTTAGTTTCGCGCACAATATTACCTGGAAGCACCTTTTTGAATACGAACTGAAATAATCCCCTTAGTTAATCTGATCGGCCAACCGACGTTCAAAAACAAATCTCACGTCGAGTAATTAATTAAATCGCAGAGCATCTTTTCCTACGGCATAGCTCTTTGCATAATTGGATGACCCTAGAGAATAGAATATTTTCTCATTCTCGTAGACTGCCAACATTTGTTGGTTTTATGTGCGAAAAAAAAGGAGAAAAAATACCTTTCTTTGATAAATTATCTAGTCAGTTCTTAGAAAATGTTGGAATAATTTACAGTGGCCAGACTAGCAATTTAGATGTTTTTTTCAGGAAAGAAAGTATAAAAGTTAAAAGTTGTTCGCGTTTAAAAGCAGAGTAACGACATGGGCGGTAATAAGCAGTCTTTAGCTGTTGGAAGTAGGTTAGAAGGCAGGGTAATTGGGGTGCCAACGTCCCCTACTTTATGCAAACGCAGATCCATTCGCTTATTAGTTGTAATGAGTGCTTGGTTAATGCTGTTTTAAGTACAGACTTTGGCCTTAAGTACTTTTATGACCTACAAGTCCAATATTTGTATTCCTAAAAATATCTACCAAAATATTACTATACATAGAATATTTTTCTACCCTTCATTATTCTTGAGATGGCTTCGTAAGATTTCCTTTTCCATTTCAAAACAAAGGNTTTTGAAAATTTGACTATGCACGAGTAGGTATATTGGTTCCGGACTAACATCAGATAAAATCAGCGTAGCCCTTTTAATAAAATAAAAAACGTGATGTCTTTATTTGTTTGTTTTAAAGTAATGAGTCTAGCTTTCTGGAAACTCTGAGACAAGACAATACACGAGTCGTTTAATGACCTGGAGCATTAATCACGATAGTTCCAAAAACAAAGCAACGTACACATACATACACGTCGATCAAACCCTTGTTTAATTCCAGCAACAGTGAACATTTACCCCGTAATGTTACCGAACAGGAATAACAAAGTTAAATCCCGTGACAGGTGTTAGCCATCCATCATGGAGCTCCAGGGAGACCAGGTGATGTCCCGAAGATTAAACTGGCCTTCACTAGCGACCTACTAATATGACGAACACAACACGGGTATTAGAACAAACAACAAATAAAAGAGGAATTTTGACGGTTACGTAATTGAGAATTCTCTGAAGGCATTTTGAATTGTACGCTTACGTTTCAAAACAGATTACACAGACATCTTGATTATATGTCATTCGATCAGAAATACTGCAATTACAGTTAGAACTTTTCATGATACTTTTGCGAAATACCATTATCAAAAGTAAAGGAAGCGTTGCCATTACGGTTCACGACTTGAAGTCGTTTCCTGGATATAGAACAGTCCAATTTCCATCAATGGCATTGGTGTAAGTAGCCGAGACACGTTACGGCTTATTGGCTGCTAATAAAATGGTTCCGAGCGCCTCTGAAAGGCTTTCACATGCTCGCATGAACATTCCGTTCCGTGACGGTATTCAGTGAAAATATTGCTGCAGCGAACGCGTCAATTGTAGGGTAGTCAGAGATTCACCCGGAACCACTTGAGATTCAGTTGAGCTTCCATCTTCGTGTCCAGCGGACGTGCTCCAGTGCGTACCAAGATGCTCTTTTAATTTCAAAGCTACGATTTTAATATCATTCCAAGTTTTCTCGTCACGTTGCCGCTACAGAAGTAAAATACGGTTTGTTTATTACTCGCAGTTCATCTCAAGGGGATGATATTTCGTCTTGCAAGTTGTGCAAACTGCGATTCCACTTTGATGTACCAGCTGAGTTGGCTGCAACTTACGGTACGTGTTATATTCGTGCATTTGCGGCAAGTGCACCTTGTGGGGAATACAAATGTACTGTTTAAAAGTTTATGATGTATCAACTTGATGTTTGCTATTAAGATTTGAAATCGCTTTGAATTACATCCGTTTCATATAGGGGATTATATCGTAAATCACTTTTATAATCTACGACAAATGCTACTGGATAAGTATAGGAACAAATTACGTGAAAGTGGAAAAACCGTCACAGCTCAACTTCACTGTTTTTACAAAGTATTATCGGAATTTAGGAAGCTCCGACGAACTTAGTTTCGCGCACAATATTACCTGGAAGCACCTTTTTGAATACGAACTGAAATAATCCCCTTAGTTAATCTGATCGGCCAACCGACGTTCAAAAACAAATCTCACGTCGAGTAATTAATTAAATCGCAGAGCATCTTTTCCTACGGCATAGCTCTTTGCATAATTGGATGACCCTAGAGAATAGAATATTTTCTCATTCTCGTAGACTGCCAACATTTGTTGGTTTTATGTGCGAAAAAAAAGGAGAAAAAATACCTTTCTTTGATAAATTATCTAGTCAGTTCTTAGAAAATGTTGGAATAATTTACAGTGGCCAGACTAGCAATTTAGATGTTTTTTTCAGGAAAGAAAGTATAAAAGTTAAAAGTTGTTCGCGTTTAAAAGCAGAGTAACGACATGGGCGGTAATAAGCAGTCTTTAGCTGTTGGAAGTAGGTTAGAAGGCAGGGTAATTGGGGTGCCAACGTCCCCTACTTTATGCAAACGCAGATCCATTCGCTTATTAGTTGTAATGAGTGCTTGGTTAATGCTGTTTTAAGTACAGACTTTGGCCTTAAGTACTTTTATGACCTACAAGTCCAATATTTGTATTCCTAAAAATATCTACCAAAATATTACTATACATAGAATATTTTTCTACCCTTCATTATTCTTGAGATGGCTTCGTAAGATTTCCTTTTCCATTTCAAAACAAAGGATAAAAATCTTGCAATACATAAGAAGATTAAAAAAGCATCGGGCAACCAGTAATAATGTCGGGACGGGCTTTAAATTTTGAAGCGGACTTGAAAAATTCAGCAGAACAATAGAGCATTTTATCTCCTGAAATAAAAAGAACATAAATAGAACGTAAAAAGGCGACTTCTCGTTACAACAGTGAAAATAAAAAGGTTTGGCCACCTCGCGTTTTATCGTTTTATGCAAATCAGTTTTTGAGCAATTCCATATTTTAGTTGATATGTTTGTAGAAACGTACGTAACACCTGCTTCTTAATTTTTTATGATATTATAAATAAAACGGGTTGATTTAATTGTTATTTTTTATGGTATATTTATTTTTTACTTTCTGCAACTGTTTAACAAATTGTCTTTACTTCGTACATAAGCACAACAAAGCTCGATATCTTATCGACATTGATACGTATCCCTCTAAATCTTGGGCTCACCTCTCCAATAGAGTTTATCTGTCGATTTTAAGCGCGATATCGACTATCGATTGCGTCTAAATTGGCTCGTGGAGTTGGCGGGATCCAAAGGATTACGTAAACTCAAGAAAAACACGCTGGAGTACGGAACTGAAGGAAAATGTAGTACAGGTGACGCTAGACTTGAAATGACATGCTTTTAAGTGCTTCTGGCAGGGAACTGAAAAGTGCTACTGGAGCGCCGTAATTATCTGTCTACCTGAGTTTTTCGTTTATAAAAATGTACAGTAAAATATTTTTCTCATGTATTTCAAGCATTTCACAAAATAAAATCTGTGTGTATCGTACCTACACCTCAAACTGACTAACAAAAACTCATGTTTGAACTCAATATTTTCAATCAAGAACAAAGGTAGATAATTATCCTTTTTCCTCGAATCAGGACCCGATAGAATAATAAGTCCGCTTCAATTCGAATATAAATATTTTATTTGTGTCCTACAATGAAGGTTTTAACGATCGGTATGCCTACCGTCAAAATATCAAAGGTAACATCGTTTGTCATACTGCTGACAAAATATTTTTCTACAATCCAATTTGATTTTCTCGTATCGAGTTTTTTATGTAAATTCAATAATACAATTGATTTTGCTTTCAACATGTGAAGCAGGAAGAACCTGAGTTTTTTATTATAGATAAAAGCTTGCTAATGGCTACTTCCCTTTCTCGTGATTTTCGTGGAATATTTAATGCTTAATGTTTTATGCGGTGTTAGATATTTTATGCATAATTCCTACTTTTTAGTAAAACCAGAACATTATTTTCCTTTCCATTTCTTTATTTTTATCAGAGAACTTTCCTTGTTAGTTAAAACTGTTCTAAGAATTTTCTTTTTTCAACTCGTTCTGTAAAAACAGTTTTTGTGCAAAGTCATATGACGTCATTATTGAACGCAGAAGGTTGAAGGTCAAGTGTACAGGTGTTTCGGGTTCGTATACACTTAAATAATTCCATCTCTAGAAACGCTTCAACTAGAATGATTCCTGGATTAAATTATTCAAACAAAGGATGCTTTCAGAAGCACAAACCAATCTGTGCTAGGGACGAATAAATCTCATCATTCAAATAGGCATGGAGTCTGGCATGAGATACGCAAGTATTGTTTGCCAGCCCACCTCAATGTTTTATCTCGCCAACAAACAACAGCTAACTCGATCGTCCGGACCGAACAACTTGCTACGCTGTAGATTTATCTCGAAAACTAATCACTAGGGTAAACATTGTTTCACGCTCCCGTTGACATGATTCTCTTAAACAGATACATTTTCCAATGAACTGGTTAATGTTTTAGTTGATGTTTATTCGGTATTCTATGATTGTTTGGATTTACATCAAATGTTTGTATAGGATTGTGTTTGCAATAGATCTGCTTGTCAAAGTTTAATGCTGATTACGGGACTTCCTATTATTGACTGTTGTTTGTAAATGGATCTAGTTCATATCGTGACTAAAGCGCGACTTTTAGAACTTTAGTAGTAGCAGTTGTTGAAAGGATGTAAAAGATTTGTTGAGGTTCCATGTGAAAGTTCATAGTTGCAGTACATAAATATTCATAATGCCCTGTTGTAAGTAACAGGTCTTTTCGCAAGTTGTTCAAAATGTAATTATTCTAAAGATGGCGCTTCTACCTAACCTTCTGGTTCAATCAGTCGCGATGTTGTGTTGCAGATCTAGAACGTTCAACGTTGCTCGTATATAAATTGCTCGCGACTCGCGATTCCGTTGCAATATCACGGTTCGTGAGTATTTCGATTATTATATAGCTATATAAAGTATAGCTACATCAATCAAGTCATACCTGTGTATACCTAAATATCTTTATTCCAGATTATATTTACTTCGTCTTGAAATTCAATGAAATTATCTATTCTGTGACCTGTATATCAACGGCAGTAATTGAAATGAAATGCCAAATCAAATTCAGAGATAAAATATTATTGACAAGCTTTTTGGTAAATTGATAAATCTTTTGGCTGACAGACGTGCTCTGTAATGTACCCACGAAGTATGAGCGAAGCTCTAACCTAATTAGACTCATCATAAAAATTTTTGGTACGTTCTGGCGCGGCGCCAAATTCCGAGGAAGCTAAAACCATTCGATTTTCACTGTCATTTTGTGTGTTCAGTATTATACCTATCGGTTGTGCTATTATTGTGCACAGTTTTATTGGTTTCTTAAAAAAGGGTCTACTTACTGATAGGTACATTTCTTCTACGGGAATTCCCAATTTTTACTTCACATCAGGCTCGTTTCCAGTCCTTAAATAAATAGCCAGAAGAGAGGATTTTGCTCTAGAGTTGAAGGAACAAATCTATTTGCTTATCAAGAGAACTGATACTTAAGCAATTTCAGTGTTCAAAATTCAAAATGATTGAGATAATTAAACTTAAGTCAGGTACAAGCACTTCTTCCAGCACAAATGTTGGTTCTGTGCCAATTCCTCGTGATCAATGCTAGGATTCTGCTAGCTTGCACTGCACTCAGATTTAAGGTCGTTAAGAAGACACTTACTGAAAAATATGGCCGCTAAGCCATAGCTAGCTTTGAATTTGTTTTAAGAGCTTAGAGCATTCGGGATTTAGAATCGTTTTTATTCACTGTACCTGCTCTTGTTTTAGTGTTCTTGTCTGGGACTTCCGTAACTAATGGGTTGAAATGGGTCATCTAAACCATTTATTACATTTCTATAAAGCAGCAGTACTTCCGCCATATTTGGTTATAAAAGCCATTCATCTTTTGAAAACGCTCAACGAATAGACAGCCATATTCTCGAATTCTCAGGGTGTTTTGCCAAGTTACTTTGTGAATTCGACGAATATTGCATTTTAATTATTTTAATTCAACCATACAATTTCAAAAAGCACTTACCTTCCAAACAGTTTTGAGTTAAATCACTATTCATGGTCCTGTAAAGATAGTTGCAGCCGTTTAAACAGCAATTGTGTATAAATCGTGGATGATTTACAACAGATCAGATTTCAATGTACCACGTTTATTCGGATCACGTATCGTTTTATCTCATCTCGACTGCAATCAGAGTCAGGTTCAATATCATTTTGCCGTTCGGAATAATAAATCTAGGATTGATAAAACAGTCAAAATTGATAATAAGCCTTTGTTTTGGGAATTAATTTATGTATCAAAGTTAATTTTAATGTAACGTATACAATAATTACTCGCGTAAGAGACTTCGAATGTGTTACGGGTAATTTGATTATCAAACTTGGTGCTTATGAAGAGGTAGACGCAAATAAAGCTGAAGTGAGGGAATGCTTGTGTTCTTACTTGTTAGCAGACTTAAGAGTACTACTATACCTTTGTCGATATTATCATAGGCTTTTAATTGGTGTGCTTGCGAGTAATCATGAAATGTCGATTGATTCTGCAAATGTTTGTTTGTTAGCTTCCCTGTAACAATTTAACCATTTCCGAGAACCCTTTCATTGAAAGCGTTTAACTGTGCACATTCAATACCAGTTCACTGGAACTGTACAAACAATTCAATTAGCTCAAAATAAAATTGTTAATGAACGAACAGTCACGTAATTTCTCGATGATGGAACCTCCTTGTTTTCATAACGGAAAGTTCTTTCAATATCGTTAGACTAAAATTATTTTTGGAATTTGGAATGTATAGGGTAAAGGGCAAATGAACGATCATGATGGAATTTAGTGAAGCGCCCTTTTTCAATAACGGCTCGCGGACAAATATTTGTAGTGCCGTGAATGGCTGTAGGTAATTGGTTAGTGTGAGTGCGCTCTAGTTTGGGCGTTTCCATTGTTCTTTTACCCGTGTTACGAGTAGTCCATTGACTTTTTTCACTCCCTACGTTACCCATTTAAAATCATGTTTTCATGCCTGGTGTGTAGTGAAAGCAGTTTTTGCTAGTCTATTTTGGATGTTATTAATAAAGTACGATACGGCTTTAATAAAATCGAATGACTTGCACAATAGCGTAGCAAAAGTTATTTTATTTAGGTTCGAACCCACTCACGACCTTGAACGTTAAAAATGAAATTTCCTTTTAGCTAAAAACTCACAAAAATAACCCAATTTGTTACTGTACAAAACACAGTATCCAATTAATTTTGAATATCTATCCTTGCCGAAGGGATGCAAAGTTCTGTGTGAAATTACATTTGTGCCTTCAAAGTTGTATTAAACTGAACGTTTTCTGTAAGTCCTGGCTTGAGGCACTTTGCAACTGTCCAAGTACCTTTGTATTGTACACCCACTTAATACTCCCTGTTCACAGTTTAAGTCCCTATCTTGTGTTACGTATGTTTCTGTCGTATTCATGACTTTATGTTATATGTTTATTGTGCCTTTATATGTTTTTGAATATATAATGTACTTCAATATTGTGTTCTTGTGGAATTTTTAAATAGTTTCCGGCAACAAGGGATCACAAAGGATTGTGCAATACTTTATTTAAACTTACGATAAGAATATTCATACGTAACTAAAATTGCGCTCGCGACAAAGAATCATCGATTTAGTTTAGAATCAAACCCGATTTGGGTTCACCTAATCCCTACGTCATTAAAAGTAAAATCCAAGTTGGAGGGGATTCCGATTCCCCATGGAATGTTCAAACTTTATTCGAACAAGTTTATATGACAGTTCGACTAGACATTCTCATATGCTTAAAAGTTTTCTATACTTAAAATATTTGTAGAAACAAGCGACTTTTGGTATTCTTTTTTGTTGAAAACAAAGTTAATCATTATTCAAGGAAAAATATATAGCCATCAAGCCCATAATAGCATAATTTAATTTTGATAAAAAAATGGCAACAAGATACTTCCCTGTGGCATTCCCTGAATTTTTAGATGGTTATAATATTTTTACTGTTAATAATCGTTGACTGGCTGCAATAAAATATAAATTTTGTTGTAAATATTGTCTCTAAAGATATTTTTTTGAGAAATATCCTTTATAATTTGTTTTTATACTTATGTTTATCTCAATACACTGTCAAAAGTCTTTGAAGAATCCAATATTGAATTACTATGTGGATTCAAAAATAAAAGTAGGTCATCCATGATATTATAACCCAGCTTACTAAAGCCTGGGTGTGGATCCAAGGTGTTTATATCAACCTTTGACCATTGGACTATAACTGGAAATATTAAGGTTAACTGTAATTGTCGGTCGTGTAGCTTCATCCGTGACATCGTAAAATGTTAGTGGTGGTGTCATTTTGACTCTTCGTAACTGGGCCATATGGTCCGAATCATACCCCTGGGAGCTGGGTATAAAGAATAAAGTTAACTTGACCATTAGAACAGTAACTTTAATAATTATGTAAAGTTAAGTCCTTGTTAAGAAGCTACGGTGTATGAAATATTTTGTTACCATGGAGATATTAGGGAGAATTAAGGGAATAGGGTATATAAATAGGGACCTAACGAGATTATATCAAGTTAACAAATTCAAGATGTTTAAATCTGTAGCGTGAAAACGATAGTATTAAACACAATTATACATTTACTTATGTAGAAAACGAACATTTGCAGCTGACTAATACATTGCTGTGCAGAAAGCATATTTTATGTTCTACGTAAGCACATCTGTCAAACGAATTCATCATATTTCTAAGCGCAAAATAAAGATAAACTGCAAAAGATACCATACATTTTCCACCATCCGTAATCCCCAACCTTCGGGTCATTATCGACTTTTATTATAATAAACTCGCGCTAAGCTCGTAATTGCTATGTTAAAAAACTCCGAACATATTACCCGAGCTCAGATGAGAGCTGTAATGGGCTATTTAAAAAGTTTATTGTTTGAGGTACGTGTCGGTAACGACTTGCATGCTTTGCTGGCTCCAATTACTGGCTTGTAGCACTCGCAATCTGAAGCTCGCCCGTTTTCGGATTTTTCATTCCGCATTCGAATATTTCAGTAGCAAGTAATGTTTTTGCGTGCCCATTTACGTAAATATTACCTCATTTACATAATCCTTACTTTGGTAGGAAAGGGAATTGAACGGCAGGAAAGATGTCGGTATTATTTGCTGAAAGGAAAATTAAAAGCGACCGTTTCCAATATTTTGGTTTGTTTGTGCCCTGACTTATTACACATTACCTACATTATAATAATTAAAGACTTTTGTATTTTGTTATATCTTTATTTCACTCTTAAAAAAAACACAAGATACTTACCACGTGCTGCCTGCCAAAACCACTCAACAACTCAAAAACATTTTGAATTCCTTTCCAGACTTATTTTTTATGCACCCGAAAAATACATTACGTGACTTTAAATAAATTTACGGACAGAATTTTCGTAATTGTCATTTTTGGAGCGCATTGGCACCACGTTCAACCACTTTCTTTGCATTTTAAAGGTAGGTACTTGCATTGAATAGTCTTAGCGTACTTCGTCTGCAAGTACGTAGCACGGCCCTTAAGTAGCGTTAAGTGTTTCACATTCATGTCGTCGGGAACTTGGGCTTTATTTTGAAATTCTTTCTTGCTGTTTTTATCCAAGAAAGGAACGCAGGCGATGAAACACAAGTGCTAGTTATGTTTCAAATGGATAGTGTTATGAGAATCGCTTGGAATGTTTCGAAATATTATCGTGTATGGCACTTTATTTAAGTATGTACCAGGTACATGTCTTACTATTACTTCATGGTTTAGAAATACAGTAAAAATCCAAAGTATCGAGTTAAATTTTGCATGGAAGTTCAATTAGTAGAAATCTATAAAATACTTTTTACTGCTCTACTGAGGAAATGAAATGTTTATTTTAAACGATTTTAATGTTTTCAATGTCCATCCATTCTATTGAATTTAGTGGAATGAGGTACTCCCTGTACCTACCTACCAACACGTATTTTTTTTTAGATCAGAATTATCGACAGTCCGTTCAAAAATTAAAAGGGTCAATCTAAAATGTTTATACCTGCCTGATATTAATTACCTAATTGACAAGACCTATTAAACCTTTTACGTTACAATGGGCAAACCCCTGTACAGTAGCCGTGCGAGGCTGTCCAGTTCATTGGTTAAGCGTCGCTCAAAGGGGAAAATAAGGAACACTTTGTCGCTTTATATTCTCAAAACAAAAATATATATATTTTATATTCCCTTTTTTTTGTTCCAGGTCACGAAATAAAAACGCAACAGGGAAAAAATATCAGAAGATATAATAGGTAAGCCCTCCAAAATTTGTGTAAAAAAATTGGTAATGTGCGTGATAAAGACTCATTTTGCCGGGGTTCTGCCTGTTTAGGAAATAAATAACTTGTCTGATAATCTTTGAAGCTTATGTTTTGTTGAGCGTCGGCTTAAGTTTGACGTTATAATTTTTGATAAAGGACTTGTAATGGAGGTATGTAATTTTGTTGCGAGTCCATTTTGTATTGGCGTGTTGCCGGTATAAAATATATTCAAGTTAATTGGGGAAATACATAATTTGGAAATTATTACAATACAATAATTGAGATCGATCGTTCGAGTTGTTAACACTCATATTGTACTTTGGATTTAAGCCGATTTCTCTGAATATGTTTCATGTACCTTCTTTTTTATTCCAGTGATTCTACTCGTTTTGGTTTTTCAAATTATATTTTACATTCAATATTTTAACAAGTATAACAATACCACGATCCTGTATTGTTAATAAAAAGTGCAATTTTTGAAAGTTTCAACATTTATTTATTTTATTTATTTATTTATTCTCCTCTCTTACACTATCCTAACAGATTACATCCAATTCGATAGTGTAACTTAATTCTATATATACATAATATTCTTAACATTTTACATTTATTATAAAAACAATTCAGCTTTACAACATTACACCTATTCTATGTTTTATAACTAATAATACATACTGCGGTTTTCTCAAACTCGCTCAGTGAGCAACAAAACAGGTCAACTTGGTTAGCTATAAGGTTCATGGTGCGGAGTGCGCGCGTCAGCGGTGCCTCTCCGAGCAGGTTAGTGCGCGCCCGCGGCACCGCCAGCAGCGGCGGCCGGTGCCGCCGCCACACGTACCTGTCCGGGACACACATGCCCACTTGTTCCAGAATATCGATATTGTGTATTACCCCTCTTAGCACTTTGAATACATACGATATAAGTGCCAGTTCCCTCCTGACTCTCAGCTCGTTATATCCTACCATTCCCAGTATAAACAAAGTGGGATACATAAGGGGATAGAACGGGTATACTCCGTAATGTCTCATATAAAGATACCTGATAAATTTGTTTTGTACTCTCTCCAACATAATACTATATTTAGTTTCATGTGGAGACCAGATGACTGCATTACATTCTAAGTAACTTCTGACTAGAGCGTTGTATAATACTGTTATAACCTTAATATTAGTAAAATTATGTGCCATTCTAAGAGTAAAACCTAAATTCCTAAACGCCTTTTTACAGCAATTGACTACATGATCACGAAACACCAACCCCGAGTTAAGGCGAACCCCTAAGTCTCTGACCTCTGTGACTCTAGGCATCGGTGTTCCGTCCACCTTGTAGTCATAGAGGACAGGTTTCCGCGACCGAGAGAAACTAATAGTTTGACACTTTGTCACATTAAATGGTAAAAGGTTCTGCTTACTCCAGTTCACTACCCTGTCGATATCCTCCTGAAGCACCTCACAGTCCAGCTCGTTGGTAATAGCTAGGGACAGTTTCAGGTCGTCAGCAAACAGTAGACATTTAGCCTTTTTAACTGTCTTTGGCAAGTCATTAATTGTTAGTAAAAAAGCTAAAGGTCCAAGATTACTGCCCTGACTAACTCCAGATCTTGTAAAATAAGTTTGTGATGTACATAAAATATTATTCGTAAAAAAATCCAATAGAACACAGCTTCAAAATAACTACTGCTATACCAATGTACAGATATATTTATTATTTAAATTTTAAGCTATACGTACTCTGGTGTGGTGGTGATCTGGTGAGAAATTATTTTATTTCCCTCTCGTGAAGAAAAAATAACGTTTTTACTGAAAAATATTAACATGTTATATAATCTCTTTTATCTATTCAATATTCATATTATTTTCCACATATACTGCGTACCCATATTTTTCCACAGAAATATAGTGATATTTTGCAGAATAACACTGCCGTTCATAGCTCGTAGTAATCATGAAAGTTCCACCCTTCGTTACCGTGTCAAGTGGAATTGTGCATGCTTTTTCATTGTGCATTAACGTGCCTTTTTGTTCTCCATCCCACCGTGCTTAATTGAAACACAAAGGACCAATATGTTCAGCTTTTGTTACCTTCCCTGTAGAAGATGTACAAATGATCCTTTACGTCATTCGTTGGAATTGAATGGTGGGCTAGGAAAGAGCGAACAAATGGTTTTTGTAAACGGGTCTTTTGATACCGACGGAAAATTGCTCGAATGTGGATTTCAATACGGCTGTTGTGTTGATTTTTAATGGTCATAATGATGGATGCTATATTTAGGCTTAGGGGATGTTATTAGTAATTGCGGTGAAAATAAACAAGAAGGCATGTTTAAATAATGAGATTAAGATATAAGAGTACACCAATTTTATAAAAGTCCAGTTATCATTGGAAAATAAAAACATAATCAAAAATTAGAAAATGGTATTTCTAACTTCTGGCCGTTAACAAGGGACCATTGAACGCATGCAGGTTTCTATTTTATACATCTCGCACACAAAGTAACCGATGAACTCATTTCAATGAAAGGGATCCACTATGAGGTGAATGGTGGATGATCTCAGAGCACAATAACGATGAGATGCCTGAAAAATGAGGGGTTATCACCTGTTGCCATCCATGACACCGCAAGAACCCTCGTTATCCGAACACTATTGCTATTTGCAACAGAGAATATCGATGAGTTGGCTCATTGTCAACACTCGTTTCGACGTCATCTTACATAATCTTCGCTTCGTGAACCTTCGGAAAACTTCGGCGAATTCCGCTTTTATTAATCATTAGTTGGGATTTAATTGGCGCAGGGATCGCGGCCAGATATTGTCTTTGTTAAAAGGTGTCTTTAAAATCAAGGTTCAGTTTTGTTTGGTTGTAGGTATTCCCTGAATTTAGGTTTGTTTGGCTGTAGATTTCGTAGATGTACATGCCAGCAGGTCAACCTACCCGAACCTGCCAAATTTAACCAATCGAACATTAACCATCTACTACTGTGATAAGGTTGAATATCTATTGAAGAAATTTTACAGATTGAGGTAGTTTAATGAGCTTGCGTCTGTACATTAAGCGTCAGCGCACACCAAGAGCAGAACAGATCAAAGCATTTACTGAGATTATTGAAAAAAAAATCTTGTGATTATTATCATACTTCGCAAAAATGAATGCACGCCCAAATTTGATGCTCGAACATGCTCGAGCAAGCTACGTGTTCGAGTATGCATTCTAGGTATATGCGCGAGAGCGCTCGAGCAGCAAACTGATCAAGCACGCCCGCCGCCGGGCATCCAGACCATATTTAACAGAGATGGCTCGCGCATTGCCACATTTGATCGCCGCCTGCTTGCTCGAGCAGTAAAAATTTTGGTCGACCATGCGCAAGCATTTTGCAGTTCGGTCTGCGCTGACCCTAACGCGTAAGTTACTAAGCTTACGTTGACTTATAACAGCAACAATAGAATGTGCGAATGGAAATACTATTTTTGGTACTTACCAAAATTCTACAAGCGCCAACTTGTTACAATTAGCGTTTCACAAATAGTGATGTGTAGATTATTTACCATAGCTGTCGAATAATCTCTAACGGATGCAATATTTATGCTAATACGGCAATCAATCGCAGTGTTTCATATTTACGTAATGTTCCGTACATACGGTTAATTATCTTAGTTAACGTTTGAAGCTGTTCGTAAATATTGGAGCGAATTTAATTGACTAATTAGCGACAGTCTAAATAATTTGTTTTATTTGTGAATAAAATTTTAACAAATGAGGCTAAACATGGCTGGACTATTTCTAAGTTATATCTTGCATGCTAATTGTATAACAATTGTATGTACACACATGTTTACAGAAATAAATGATTATGATGATGATGATGGTGAAAATATTAATATCATCATAATCATAAAGTTACTTTTTTATCTGAAAGTAGTAACTTTATTATTTTTTAGCTGCAGGTTTCTATAACCGTTTTGTTTTGCGGTCAGATATTTTAATTTAGCAATAATTTATATGGAACTAATATAAAAATACAATCTCTAATCGTAAATCAACCTGTAGATAGGTTATAGGCATTCGCTATAAATCATAGTTTTCGTAGTTGATGTAAGTATGACTACAATTGATATTAGCTTATTTAATAAGTACTTGCGTAAGAGTACCAATATTAGATACAAAGGTAAATGTAGAATTGTGAACGTTAAATGTCAGTGGACAATTATTCACATTTTAGGTATAGAATTAAAAGGCTATAAATAATATTAGATGTAGTTTAGGATCAAAACCGATGGCAGACGTCCTATTGTTTATGGTTGTACGAGTTTATGGTTGTGTTGGTTTATTTTAAAACGACTAGGCACGATTTTGGGGTGGCTCTTGTCATAAAAAAAGTTCACGATGAATCAATGTTTTGTTTTAGCCTAAAGACTGTAAGATGAGGTTGGGATAATTAATACTATTAGAATTTTACTTATAGTTGTTCTCAGTATCATCTGCGAGCTTAAAACGCCTTATGGAATAATTGCTGCGTTCACACAGCCATCCAAACTTACTACTTCAAAATCTTTTGCGAACCTAAGAAAGAATATGTTACTTCAAAATTTTATGCTAAAACATCTGTTTAACATAAAAACGGTGGAAACTGATGTCTCCCCATCCTATTACAGTCATTACGAGCTATTTTACATTTTATACGCGGAATATGAAATGTTGGTACATTTCGCCGGTATTGTCAAATTGACGCTTCGCTTACCGGCCGCGAAATGATAATAATGAACAATGCGGTTTATGGTAATACCGTAAATGTCGCACTTTAATTGCGTTTCTGTGTTGCCAGTGCGAAATATGGACAGTGTTTGACTTTATGGCCGTGTGAAAGCTTAGGTAATAGTGATTTGTTTGGATGTTTGTTTTCTACAATACATTGTGAATTCTGTTTTCGAAATGTGTGAGATATTATAAGGTATGAACTGAAGTTTTGAGTTAGTAATTATCACATATGGTTCTCAGGTGTTTTCTTAAGTTTGTATCTATATTATTGGTCCTTAGATTAGGCACGTTTGAGGGTAAAAGCTCTGACAAGAATATATTTCAAACAAACACATTTTTGCAATCTACTCAGACTCAAATTACTTATTCAGAAAAACACTAATTTAATAAGTATTTCAACAATTCTGAAAAACATGAATATTAACACAAATATGTCACAACAATTTTATGATTCGCAATGTTAACATAACCACAAACTAATTGCATACAATTAAACCACATGTAAAAACGCTCTCACATTTACACCTGTCACGTTGCAGAATTTAAAAATGGAAACTAAAACAGAAAAAAAATAAAATCTGCCATCCATTTAATGTTACCGGCCATTGTCAGAAGCAGAACATTTGCAGTTGCGAGATCTTTAGAGCAAACCTTACCTGTTGCGCTTGGCTGTCTACAATATCCCCTGACATTCACAACAAAAGGCGACAGTGAGACTTGGTTTTTAGCTTTTTTTTCTCCATTTTAGCTGTACAGTGTACAGCTCAAATAGATAAGACCTTTATTGAAGCGTTAGCTTATCCGCCTGTTCTAGTTATTTTAAGTCTTTGTGTGTCACCAGTGAGTATGCTGGTTTTAAGTATGTTTTTTTTATTGGAGTTTATTCGTGTCTAATTTACGTTTTCAGAAATGTCAGTGTTTATTTTTGGTAATCTACTTCTAAAATACTACTTTCTACAATATTTTTTTTACCTACAAACCAGTAATTTTATCTGCAGGCAGCAAAACTAAATCGCATTATTTATTTATTTTTTCCCATTTTTTCTTAGTCATCATTTAGGTATATGTTGGTAATTAATTGACATGACAAAATATTATTATTTTCCCTGTTAACGTATTTGTTTTAAACTCCGTATTGCTCATGTGTAACCGTGATTCAAACCATTTTATGAGAGATCAAGTTGAATGATAGAAGCCACGAAATTGCTAGCTTCCTTCAGTGTTGGCATTTTCAAAGCAAGGCACTGATTTTCGTCGCTTGCAACACCGTACATAAGGCCGCGTAATTACGTCTGTATTAGGTACTAAATATTCAAATGCTCTCAAGCGGAAGGGAGGCTAATGGAATTTGAGATTACGTACGACATGCCAAAATTCGATTTATCTACCACATGTGGTGACATCTTAGTCGCAAGATTACAATTTAGCTCATTATTAATCCGTGGTCTTCATGTGCTGGGACTGTCTCAAAGTTGTCTGTTGGGATCAAGAAGCATATAAGTTGTGTATTACTGGAAACTAGAGTAGAACAAAAATAATGGTGTTTTTAGGATGCTGTGATTTTTATTTAAACACTTTATTAGTGTTTTGCACACTCAGTCAAAAGTGAAAATGTCTGAATCTTCCTTGCGATGATTTTGAGACATGCCAAATCTAATAAGTTTCTTGGCAGAGATAGGCTCTATATGATATTCGTGATTTAGTGACAACGGGTAAGGAGTAATTACATTTGTCATTTATGTAACTTGATTATCAAGTGTAGGACTGGTGGCCCTTAATTTCAATTATGTCCTAGTGCTAATTAAAATAAAGTATTGCTGCTAATACAGAATTACAATGAAGAACGTGTTTGGCATAATTTTTCAGCTTAATATTACTACTAGCGTCCGCCAGAAGTTTCACCCGCACATCGATAAAAAGTAGCCTATATGTTATTCTGATATATAAGCTACAATACTGCAAACTGCCATAAAAAAGCATACATACAAATTTCGTGTGTATATAGATTGTAATATTAGCATAGATTATCTAGAAGCACTGAAATAACTTTGAATTTATTTATTTCATTAATGAATTTCAAAATGCTACCAACCGCTGAAAATCATAACTAATGACAGCCTATAAATAACTTAACCAACATTAAATATAGCCACTCCAATTTAAATAGGGCTTGTCTCGTAACAATTGGATTGGATATAACAGAAACACAACGAAGTTTATTACAAAATTCATACGATTGTCAAAGTTTTATGTGGAAAGCGCAGTAACACAGTTGCAGTTCTGTATGCCTATGTGGGTGCGAGTACTGTGGGGCTTAGCGCTGCAACTTTGTCTTTACTGTGGGCAAACACTGTGAAGTGCGCCAGGCTTGCGGTCCCGTCGACACATGGTAGAAAGCGTTACTGAAACGGGGTTCGTTCAATACGTAGTTGTGGCCGGGTATTTGCTTACTTACTGCCCGGTTTGGTGGAACTTTTCCAAAGGGTTTTTTTGTTACTTTATCTCGGATTTCCTGATACACTGATGAGGTTTTCAAAATGTCTGTTTCTAAAAATGACAGTTATGGTTAAAGTTATTAAAGAATTATTTGTCTGTTATTTTTGAAACAAAAGATGATCGACTCTATACTTCCATAATCGCGTTTTTCCTTAAAGTTTCATGACATCTATCTGAAAGGCTTTTTAGAAAATTGCCTTCTTTCACAGTGTTTCAGGCGCGTCTCATAAAATATCTATTTAATATCATTTCCAAGGTGTGAGGGCAGATGGTTCTGAGATGGGTTTCCTATTTCGGATTGATGTTGAATTATGGGAGAGGAAGTAATAGTCCATGTTTCTTTTATAGTACCGCATCTTTGCAATATTTTCTGTTTTTCATTAGACATCTAAATTTTTGCTGATATTATTATTGAAATATATTTTTAAACTCTAGCAAATATGGAAGTTTAACTAAAAATACTAATTACGTTATTGAATATCATATTAAAGCATCCGACTACTGATATTTTAATGACTGTAATTAACTTCAAAATAATGTCAATTTGTAATTTACTCTCCTAATTAGGGATGTGAATTAATGCATTGCATTAATTAATTCGGTTTTGGAATAATATAGGTACCTAGCTTTTATGCTGTTGCTATGAATAAGTATTTATCTACCAATGCGCATTTATCGCGGCTAAAATCATGCCAACGAGAAATTTTACAAAAGTTGGTTTGAATAATTCATCTTTTTCTCCGAATTGCCAATTCAAGGCGACTAATTAGTTAGTTAAAATATTGATTACGTCTTCTCTTTTATTATTAGAATTAATAATTTTTAGAAAAAGGTATTTAAAAGTTATTCAGAGAGATTTTTACTTACACTGAATTAATGATATTATACACATCTGGTCTTGACAATAACGACCAGTTTCATTGGTTCTAGATAAACAAATATTTTTAATTTTGATTACTTTTCTATAGCATGATCTGTCATATAGCTATTTAAAACTTTAGATAGAAATGTCCAATAATATTTAATTTACACCGGGTAACAAGCTTTTGGGTTCTATATAACCCATTTCCACGTTTCGGAATACTGCGTGGTGATTGGCCATTGTGAACAAGATGGCTGACAATTTCCACAGTTCAGTGCGGTAATGTCTCCCATTGTTTCAAAAGCCGAGCTTACCAAAAGCTTCCCCAGTTTACAGTAGCCGTATAGCGGGTATTGTGCCGTTTATGAATGTATTTAAGTACGAATATTGTCGAATTATTTTCGGTGAATCTTGAATTTGAGGATGTAAGATAATAGGAGAGTGTATCTGTAATTTTGACCGTTGATATGGCAATTTCAGTAAACTTAATAATCAAAACAATTACATTAATAATCACGTAAGTGCGTTGGAATGCGCATTGCCGAAAATAATGATGTATATATAGGGTTAATAAAACAAAGTTTCTCACACAAGACGAAGATTAAGGGTCAACTCACACCGAGACGCGACGCGACGCGACGTGACGCGACGCGGCTTTGATGTAGCGCTGCGCAGCGCGCAGCCGCGCGACGCCTAGCGGCGTCTCGAGACGCATCCTAAATTCGTACCATCAACGACGCAGCGAGACGCCGCGCGTCACCGCTGCGTCAAGATGCGTCGCGCTGCGCCGCGCGGCGTCCCGAGGTGCAGCGCTGCGCAGCGCAACGTATCTGAATTCTCACAATTAAATGTGTATCGTTTTTGGTAGTGAATAANAGCGGCGTCTCGAGACGCATCCTAAATTCGTACCATCAACGACGCAGCGAGACGCCGCGCGTCACCGCTGCGT
>NWSH02000560.1:3594131-3620469 GCA_002382865.2 Heliothis virescens
TTATAATTTGTATTAAGATCTACGTGTACCTACCTATGTTCTACAAATAAAGACTTTGTATTTATTTGTATTTGTATTTGTACTATTGCGGTAGTAGGGAATAGTGTGACGGAATTTTCAATGTAGGAAGAGTTTGTTGGTATATTTGCTTGTTTTGAACGTCCTACGCTCTTGAACTACTAGTCCGATTTAAAAAACAATTACAGTATTATATAGCCCATTTATAGAAGGTACCTATAGGCTTCTTTAGGGGCAGTAGTGCCCAAGGAACGCAGTAAAACTGCTGGTCGAAGCTAGTTCGATCCTAAAGGCAGTACAAAACATTTTCTAGAAAGCCTAAAATCAGGCCCGTCCTACTAATTGTTTAATGAAAGTTAAAACTTGATGTTTAAGTTCATTCGTGCTGAAATCGCTTTGTAAAGGTTAAAGCTGATTCCCTAATGAAAGTTTAGGTTAAGTTATGTCTGTGAAATAGTGCCTAATTTATATTAATGGCTTAAGTTAGTGAGCCGTTCATTAGTTTAGGATTTAAGCTCTGAAGTGCGAAAGGAGTTGCGTGTTTGAATAAGTTTTAATTTTGGTCTATTGTTACATGTAGCAATTTTATTTGTACCGATATGTCTAAGCAATGTTCTAAAGAAGAGCTCGTGGCTAAGTCAAAGCCGCGCGGATCGATTGATCATAAGGTTAAGCAACGCTTGACGCGGTCGGTCCGTAGATGGGTGACCATCTTTTCATAACGAGTTCTTCCGTGTTTCGGAAGGCACGATAAACAGTGGGTCCCGGCTGTCATTTGATCATCTTTGGCAGTCGTTACGTCAGAAGCCTAAAAGTCTGACAAACAGTCTTACCAAGGAGTGCCAGGAACGGGTTGTGGAGGTCAGATAGGCAGTCGCTCCATGTAAAACACTGGTTCTCAGCTGCGTCCGGTTAGACTGAAAGCCGACCCCAAAATAGTTGGGAAAAGGCTAGGCAGATGATGATGTCTAAGCAATGTTCTTAAAGGTAGGTACTTAACTTTTTGTGTCATTTATTTCGATTGAAATCAGTAGAAAAAGTCATACGTTAAGTTTGCCAAGAAAACTTGACTATACCGGATATCGCATCGAACCCGGGACCGTTAGTCCGGCATAATGATTATTGTGCCAATGGGACCATCGTATAATAATGACTTTAGACGCCATAAAATAATGATAATGAAGCTATAAGTATCTTTTTACACCAAAATTCAAAATTGGTATCGTATTTCATTCTAGTATAAAATATTTTGAGATGAATTTTCTTTTTAACGGGTCAGATACTCAAGTACTTTGTGACAGGTTATGAGCCTTTACAAACGTAATTTGTTTCCTTTGTTCTATCGTGGAGAGGTAACGAATTAGTGGAGCTTAGAATTTTAGGTTGGCAACATTATTATGTGAATATAACTCGGTTCTCCCCTTAATAGTTTGAGCTTACGTCAGCTTACGTAAACTCGCCGTGGGGTATTTTTAGGGATGCCAGTCTGAATGTTCTTTTTATTTTAAGTAATATCCTTTTTCTTCTTCGTTGAGCCGACCATTAAATATAATGTCCATTGCTTAAAATAGTTAGTGCTAAGCAGAATTTTTTTTCTCCTTTCGCTGGAGCTGAACTGTAGTAAGAAACTAAACATAAGTTGAAATAATTGATATTATGGTGATTTCGAGTAAAAAGTATTCCGCCAACACCTTGACAAATAACAGCTAACTGTATAATAAAAAATATAAAAACTTACCAATTGCAGTTATTAGCATCATTATCGACCTTTTGACTATCCTAATTGTTGCTCAAAACATTTTACACCAGCGCATTTTCCGCCCAGTTTTCCCGAGCGACTTATCTCGATTCATACAAAGAAACAATTGATAGCTAAGCTGTAGATTAATATTAAAATTTTACCCAGGTTATAAGAAATGGTGGCGCGCTGGTTGGTGGTATGTTGCGTGGTGCTGTACGCGCGGCCGGCACACCCGCAGGGCGCGCAGCAGTGTCCCGCGCCGAACACCATCACGCCCTGCAGCTGTACCGTCAAGAAGAATGGCCTGGACATCCTCTGCGAGTTTACTGAACAACAGCATATACAGAAAGTCAGTACAAAAAGAGAAATTCCAAAATATGCATGGTTTATGGCAATTATTTTATTTTGTGATAAACCATACCAATGTTTAATGTAGAACACAATGAGAAAAGCGAGCACAGTTAACTACCTCTTTAATTTATTTGGTTGCGGCTTGTGTTTTCCAGTCTGTAGGTCGCGATACCTTGGCTAGGGATTCTTCTAAACAGAAAATGTGTCATAAAGTCTGTTACGACATTGCGGCTAACATTTGTTGCAATAATTCAATTAAAAATTGTAATGAGTGAGAAACTGCACCTATATTTAAAACTGAACTTTTAATTAAAACTTATTAATCTTTCTAAAAGATAATAATTCAATGTTACACATGTAGTTTTATTTACAACAAAAATATATACATACTTATTTCCATATTATAAATTAAAACTAATTTCTAAGTATAAATAAAAAACTTACAACAAAAATAATAAAAAAAAACAATATATTACAAATATTTACATTCATACACGCGTCAAAGTATTCCTCCGCATCGCTATCATCCGGTAACGTGCCCAGAAGACTGGCTGCATTGCCACGTTGTATGGCAATGCTTATTCTTTGACCAAAGAACAAGCCAGCCCTCTGGTCACGCGAAGCGTCGATCAGTCTTTTGGAAATCTCAATATGTTACACATTATATTGCCGCATAGTTTTTATTCAAAAGACTTGCAACACAGACATGGGTATACACATAACATAAGAATATGTTATTTAGATGAATATTTTGTTCACTTCAAATTCTAGTCACATAACTGAATAATGTTTCTGATCAAAGTAGAAAATGTTTGGCAACGTGCCATTTTTCCCCTGTTTTAAGTTTACGTGACGTAGGAACTTTTATAAGAAGTTCTGTATGATAGAAATATTTTGTAAAGTATGAATGAACTACCTACTCATAATTATGCATGAACTGCCAGTAGAGTGGGTACTATTGAGCTTATGAGCCTGGGCTAAATCACTGAGCTAGGTTATTCAAAAAAATATTCAATATACTATGCGGACTGCCTGGTCCACAGAGATTTCCTGGTGTTAAGCTAAACATACTGCTTAGTCTAATTGTGAGATGCACCATTTACTTACAACGTTAAACGAACAAGAACCAGATGTGAACTTGCTGCCTATTGGTCAAATCGGTGATTTGACAACTGAAAATGGTTCAGTTACCATTATAGTTCAATGGTGCAACCTACCGTTAGTAAGTCTGTTCAATCGTATCATCGTTATCGATTTACGCATATTCACCGACAATATAAACGTTTTTCTTAAATTAACTGTTTATTTTGAAAAAAAAACTGAAACTTTAAAGTACAGACGACAGCACATCAAGTTACCACAATCTGCCAAATTTCTGCAATCGATTTTCAACCCTATCACAACAGTGGGTAGGTTAATGTTTGATTGGTAAAATTTGACAGATTCGTATATGTTGACCTGCTGTCATCTGTACCTAAACAGTTGTTTTAAGATAACTGACATTTATGTTGGCCTTGAACTTGGGCCCAAATTATATAATTTACTGAACGCGAGCTTACACTATACACTATGTAAATTGAAATTAATCATAATGACCTTTAATTTCAGGGAAACTTATTTATCAGTCGATGTGTCGGCAATGGTGACGTCATCAATATAAAACTATTTCATTTGATTCACAGGCAATGAACACACTTCGTTCTAAACCGATGATAATCTTCTACCTGAAACTGAGACATAACAACCTGGCTAAACTGCCCTCGTACATATTCCTGGGACTGGATATCCGTCATTTGACTGTCCATAACAGCAGTTTAGCTGTCATTGAAGATTCTTCACTTAGTTCTATTGGTAAGTTTAAAATTTTGTATTTATTTTAGATGTTCTATAAACAAGGACTTTAGTACTAGCTACAAAATATTATGTTCGGTGCCATGTTCTTACACAGTAAACTGCTGTACTTTTAATGACTGTGACGTGTAGACCTCCCCAAAATCAAACTGGTGAGATTTGTCCATACTCACCACGCTGGGAATGCGTGTTGTAAGCGCAGCGTAATTTTTAGCTCCGAAGAAACAGCTCTCGTCATCTCCGAGCAAGTAAATGACATAGATCAGTCACGATATCTATACTAATATTATAAAGCTGAAGAGTTTGTTTGTTTGTTTGTTTGTTTGAACGCGCTAATCTCAGGATCTACTGGTCCGATTTGAAAAATTCTTTCAGTGTTAGATAGCCCATTTATCGAGAAAGGCTATAGGCTACTTTTTATCCGGGTGCGCCGAGTAGTTCCCACGGGACGCCGGTCAAACCGCTGGCAGAAGCTAGTTAAGAATATTTTGAATTTTCCCTACAAAGCTTATTAATGCCCGAAGTCATGGTCTGTACTGTCAAATCTTCCATATATGATAAAATTACCCAATTACTCAATAAAATCATTGTCTTCAGGTAACAAGTTGACGCAGCTTGATGTCTCGCAGAACAGTTTGGCAACAATACCGACCTCCTCCTTCACTCATCTTAATCATCTGCTTATTCTTAATATGAATCATAATAAGGTAAGTTAAAAAAACATGTATTTTTGTAAGCTTGGGTTTTATTTCAAAAACTTCTTATAAAGATACCAGGTGCTTTTCCTTCACAAAGAAGAATTATAAAAATTCGAATACTACATTTAATATGTTCGAAAAAAAATATGGAAGAGTTTTGTCTAAGGTTTTGTTGATGCCAAAAAATAATTATGAATTGGGCTCTCATTACTATAACTAGTTATTCGGCCGAAATCCATAAACATAAAGGATTCATAATTTAATTATATTTGTGAGTAGGAATTGTCAAGTAAGCAATACCTTAAATATGATTTCTGAATAGATATTATTATCTCCAAAATAATATTCTTTGCTCGACATTTGACCTCAATAAAAAAGTAAAATTTGTAAGTTAAAAAGCGTATGTTTGTAGGTGACCGCGGTACACAACAGAGCCTTCATGGGCCTGGACACATTGGAGATACTGACTTTGTATGAGAACCGGATATCTGTGGTTGACGGGGAGGCTTTCAAAGGACTTGAAAAGTAAGTTGCTCTACAGAATTATATACATTAAAATATTGCTTGGAAGCGGAAAGTTTCACAAATTGATTGATTTATAATTTTAGGAATGTTAGATTATAATAATATCTATGATTTTATTTATTAGTAAAGGGGGAGAATTTTAAAAGATAATTTAATAAAAAAATGAGTTAAAGAAAATTGTTTTATACAATTATAAAAATAGTCATCAATCGACTTTCTTATTATGTTAAATTTCAACGGTAATTTTGATGAATAATTATGATAATTTATACCGCGAATTTTGCTATACATTCGCATATTTTTACATTACCCGAGCTCTATAATTTAAACGAATAATATATTGCTTAATAACACGTTATTTATTTCACGCGTATAATTAAACATTGTGGTTACAATGTGTGTGATTTTAATTTAAATATTGCAATACATTACCAATTACCGAAAAGCAAATGGAAATTGCTAATGTAATTGGCAAATTAAAATGATCAATGTAACATTGGAAATTATGTGGTTGCAATTTAATTAATGTGTTGGTAATAAAACATTTTTGTTTGTCGACATAATGAATATATTTTCTTTTTAATGTATATAGAAAAATATATATTTAAATTGCTGATTGTGTCATTGTGTGAGGGAGGTTTTGAGCATGAATGTAGATGGATATTGCGGAAGGGGACGACCAAAGAAATGATGGATGGATTGCGTGAAAGTTGATATGGCTACGAAGAAAGTTACTCGTGAGATGACGGCGTATGGAAGAAGAAGACATGCTGCGCCGACCCCAAATAAATTGGGATAAGGGCAAGAAGATGATGATTGTGTCATTATTTAACATAAACTATTGGTTCAATATTACAATAATAAAGTAAGACAAAATAGCTGAATAGAGAGGAATATAGATCGTTTTTGTTCTAGGAAGCTGAAAAGGCTAAATCTTGGCGGTAACGACTTGACAGCGGTGCCACAAAAAGCTCTCGCTTTGCTTGAGAATTTGAAAAAACTTGAAATGCAAGAAAACCGCATCGCTACTATTACTGAAGGGGATTTTGCAGGTACTATTTTCTTCTATTCATTGTATATTCATCACTTTTACTAACATACGTACAATTAGATACGTCTCTGTTTTTATTTCTATGTTCGTTGTATGTTGTCTATCTTTTTGCGAAGAATCCTAACTCGTAACGTCCCAAGGGAGTCTTATATAGACATCTTTGGGATTACACAGAGGGTTGGGCCACATCGCTCACTCTTGATTATAGTTAGCTGCCCTTAAATGAAGGAGGCCTTTGACAAGAATGAGGACTTGCAAAAATAAAAACCCTTTTATTTTTTGCAGGTTTAAGAAGCCTAGATTCATTAGGTTTGGCTCATAATCAGCTACGCGAAGTACCGGCTCAGGTATTCTCGCATCTGACATTCTTGAACTCATTGGAGCTGGAAGGCAATTTAATCCAGAGGATTGATGAGAAAGCTTTCGCTGGACTTGAAGGTATACTTTGAAATTTATCATCGCTTGGGAACAATGAAATAGAACTAACATTTAAAAGCAAAAGCTGAGTTGCTGAAGCTCAGGTTCCTATTTAACTTTAAAGCTTGTTGCATTTCGATTTCCATCTTTATGGCCTTCAACTTAAAGTTGATTTTCAAATAACTATTCCTTTCGTAGAAAACCTGCAATACCTTCGGCTTGGAGACAACCGTCTGCATGAGATACCCTCAGAAGCTCTTCGTCCGTTGCATCGTCTGCGTCACTTGGACCTTCGCTCCAACAATATCACGTACATCAGTGAGGATGCCTTCACCGGCTATGGAGACTCCATTACCTTCCTAAACTTGCAGAAGAACATGTAAGTTTATTTTATTACTACTAATACTTTTATTATGAGGCTCCTTTCGTCTTGGTGATTTATGAGTGTTGACTTCAACGTCTGCTTAGCGCCAATGTTGGAGAAGCGTCAAGAATTCATAAATATTGGTTTTGTAGCTTTAATGAAGTTTGTTTTAGCTTGTAAACCTTATCAGGTATACATATCATACCTATGTAGGTTTACCTACCATACCAGGTATTCGTATACTTGAAAGCAATAATTTGATAACTAAAAAAAATTCTATCAATTTTGACCCACGAGAAAAATAAACGGGGTAAGCTAAATAAAACGGAAAATTACAGTACTTAATTTTTTTTCTTTTATTTGCTCATGATATAAGGGTTTCTCTTTAAACCTTTTTTATTGTATGTTTTGTGTAGAATACAAGCATTCTGATAGATACATGAATTCTGGAATGTGTTTTATAGCCCATTCATCTCAAATCCCTAGTCAATAACATTAGCCTTTAGCTTTTATATCTCGTGTATTAAATACTGAAGCCTGGATTTACTGAATATTCTATACCCCAGATATAAGTTGTATTAAAGTGGAACATTTCAGTTTTATCCATATTAATATTGCTAAGCTGTAAGAGTTTGTTTGTTTGTTTGAACGCGCAAATCTCAACGTCTATTGGTCCGATAAAAAAAACACTTAGTGCTAGATAACTTACTCATCGAGAAGGACTATACAATTTTTTATACGGGTATGCAAAGTGGTTCCAGCGTTACGCGAGTGAAACCACTCGTAGCAGCTTGAGAATAAAACGACCCTAATTTTCATGATGGCGTATAACTAAATTTCTATTGAAGTACGTTACCTAGGCACAAGACTCCAAATATAATTAATTCAATTCACTCCAAAGTTATCAATGAAGGAAATAATTACGTCTAATTCACTATCATTACCAATAATACTTTTATTTTATTAAAAACAATACAGCTTGATGTTTATTGCGTGACTTATTATTTATAATTTAATTTAATAGCCAGCTTTTGTTATATTATATCGTCTAGTTTACTTATGTTCAGCAAAGCACTTTTGGGTAGACATTATTTTACCAAGAATACGAAACTTGAGATTACTTTTATTTCATTGGAATTTTCTTGTAAAAATAAAGAGAATAAAGAAAACTGGCAGTTTCACTGGAAATCCCTTCAATATTTAAATCGAACAGTTTTGTTGGGTCTTGGAAATTTTCAAAGGGGCAGTTCTTCAAAGAGATATCACGGGCTATGCTTAACGTCCAGGTGGCTGGTAACGCAGTAGTTAGCACTGAACTGATTTCCATATCACATGTAGGTAAGTTAATCCAACTTTGACCACGAAGATTAATTCACAACATTGTTGTAACAGGATTCACCAGCTGCCAACCATGGGCTTCGACAACCTGAACAGTTTGGAGACTTTAAACCTGCAGAACAATAAGTTGCAGCACATCCCAGAGGAAATCATGGAGCCTATCTTGGATACTCTACGAGTGGTTGATATTATGGGTACGTTATGAGAAGACTACCAAAAGCTAGTTTATTTATTTTTTTATAACATAATAAACATAGGTCAATATTAATTACAGTAAATCAATGAAGTAAACAATTAACAAAAAAACAGAACAGTTATCTATTTAATTATTTCTCTCTCACAATACGTCTGACATTCCAATAAATTCCTTCGTGTATTTATCCATAACCTATCGTTTGATGAATTAGAATCCACCTTCATTAACTGCAGCCCGAGTGCAAAGAATTGGAGACATAGCACACAACTACACTTTACGTTTTCAAAATGAGACATATCAAGTATTTATTGTGGTCCCTCAGATAACCCGCTGATATGCGACTGCGAGCTGGCGTGGTACGAGGCCTGGCTCGCCGGCTTACGGGACAGAGACGACGAAATGATGCAGAAGAAGAGAACCGTCTGCACCATGGTCAACGAGCACCGAGAGTACAGCGTCGCCAAGATGCCTCTCGAAAAGATGAACTGTAAAAGGAAACCGGCGTATGGACGCACCTCAGGGGCTCCATCCAATCGCCATGACATCTGCTTCGCTACCAATGTACTCTTCATGGTAGCATCCAGGTGGCTTTAGAATAACCATAATCATAATCTTTCTTATAAGTTAATCCTAATTTAATTTCTCGCGAAGCGTTACCCTCGGGCCAGCTGTGGCCGGATGACCCGCTGCGTACCACTTCGCAACGTTCGTATTTTCTGTTCAAAACTTGTGACGTGATGAATTTGTGCAATAAACTACGATACATATCAATTTTGGGCTGATAAACAAAATTTAGTAATATATACGGAGCGGTAGCTTGGTAAGTGAAGATGGTCGTTTTTCAAGAGCGGTAAGTTAGTGGTACAGTATTTTTACAATGTAGTAGAACCTCTTACGGTATGCCTTACTAATAGTAATGTACCAGAATGTAAGTAACTACAAGTTCTAACACCAGGCATTCTAGTATTAGTAGGTATCACTGAAGGCGTGTTTCATATCTTTATGGTCGTAGCATGCTCTTGGCATGAAGGAAACTTAAATAAAAATTTCAAAAATGTGATTTCACAATGAGCTAGAACTTTTACACAATCTTTAGCAATGAACAATTTGATTTGAAAATTTACAATTCCCTATGAATTTGAAGGAGAATTTCTAATATTTTTTATCGTTTACCCCTGCCTTACGATAAAATACCTATTAAGCTTTTACGTATTTACAATGTTGACTATTACGATATAATTACTCTACGGTACGTGTAAGAGGGCTCGAAGTACGAGTGTTTTACCTCACATTACGTACATTTATACTTCTCTAATTATATAGCAACGAGAAATGTTTGCCGGTTCAATTCTCTATACTACATGTATGCCGCGTATCGTTTACAGGCAGTTACGTTAGCTTTCAAAACGTAATATGTTATCTTGATTATTATATTACATAGTTAGAGCCCATAAAATAAATGTTCTATTTGATGTAGAATTAGAATTAAGTAGATAAATAAGTGTTAGATGAGATTCAGTAAAATCAACGCTGTTTATATTTTGGGAGTTTGTAGCATTTAATCGATATGATTAGTTCACGTAACGAGAATTATTTTAGATAGGTTTTTGTTTAGTTTAGTTTAAGTTCACTAAATTATAATACATTTTAAATATTGTACACTAAGTTGATAGAATTTATCACGTTTTTTTTATCCTTATAGCTTTAAATGATTTGATGATGAGATAATACTTGATGTTAAAGTTTATCGTTAGTTTAGTGGAGTAATAAATGTGACTCTGAACATATTTAACTTTGCTTTGTAGTCACCTGACCTGGTTATTAAAAGGACCTTGTGAGGGACACATTAATAAAGATAAAATAAAATGTTCTGAGCCCAATGATTCATGTACGTCACGTATAAAATCATTATCAAGTGATAAAATCGTAACCAAAAACATATCCTTTAGTCTGAATAAATTAATTGTAAGATTGTTCATAATATACAATGTTTAAATTGAATATATTTGAATAAGTAGAAGGTTAACCTAAAATTTTGATCAGCAGAAGTTGGTAAATTATGTGGGTTTGAAGTTTCTCTGCGAAAATACGAAAGTCGAAGTTTGTAATTCTTGCATTTCGTGGTAGTAGCACACTGCCGGGTATTAAAATTTAAAGTGTCCTTCGTATTTCGTACTTTTGTAGTAGATGAAGAAAAGTTTTGGAAATATTTTGGGAAGGAAATTGTAGAAGGACGAAATAATTGTTGGAATATTCTTGTAAAATGTACTTTCAATTTTATTAGTCACAATTGAAGATATATAATCAAAATTAGCTCAGAAATAAAAATTAAATTACTTTCAAAAATATATGACAAATTAAATATTGAGAGCGTGAAAGTCAGATGTGATACAATCCAGGGGTTCGCAACATCTTTGGATGACCAAATATATTAATTTATATCGCAGATTGATTTACCATTCATGATTTTTATGACCATTAAAATATATACACTTAACTTATAATTGATAGTAAAAATGTGTCGACATATGTAAGGCGCGAGGTTGGGTACTTTTTGTACCCAATTTACATATTGACACATTTTAGTGGAAATGCATTTTTATATAGTAGTGTTGATGTTAAAGCTTGAATGTTTATCGTCATTATCACTGTTCACGTATATAGCTGTTTATGCACATTATACATATACAAATATTGCACTTATAATATACACTATATATTAAAGATCAGAGTCGAAGCAACCTGATTAGGTATATATTAAGGAATTTCATGAACCGTCTCATGTTTATTCGATATATTTATGTCATTGTATACATTTTTCGATGTTATATGTCGTGTTGCATACTATTCAGATTTTCTATATTGTCTTTTTACGCTTTCTCTGAGATCCGACGCAAGTTAATATTAAGAATTAGTAGTAAACTTTGAGGTACTTTTGTCAGCAAATACAGCTTGGTTTTCTGTGTCAACCATCTAGACAGATAACTTTCTTATATCGAACTTGATGATCGAACTATAAATGAAGTAAATATTTTACTGTCTTCAAGAGTAACTCAAAGTTTACCATAATCTATGTTTTAATACTATTATTAGGGTGGAGCGAAAAAAAATAAAGTCAAAAATTTAAAGCTCCTGTACTATAAATCGTTGATCCTATAGGAAAGCTTTACTCATGCAAAAAATTAGTGGTCTACGTCAATGTTTTCAGGTGGCGCACTGCGATAGAAGTTACGAATTTTGTTCCTCGGAATAAAAAAAAAATGTGTTAAATTTGTAATTTTTAGTTTGTTTTTATCTTTATTAAAGTATAACAATAGCAAGTAAATTGATTGTTTTTTGTTTAAGTTTCATTAATATTGATTAATAGATGATGAGAGATAAGTTGATTTTATGTCTTTAAAGTTGATTAAATATTGACTGTGAAATATCATATTTTCATAGTTTTTAGTTAATTTACTATTTCAGCAATATTTAAGTAAAATATTTAGCAAATTTATGTTTAAAATTTTTCTAAAATAAAAATTTTTTTCAAGATCCTTTTTTCATAACTTCAACCTTAATGCGCCACCTCAAAACATTTCTTGATTCAACTGAAATTTTACACTGATACTTCTTGAACTATAGGTAATCGATTTATAATACAGGAACTTCAATATTTTAGAAAAAATAAAATTCACTCCACCCTAACTATTATATCGTAATCATAATAATTATTACTCACGTATTTATAATTTTAATCTTCTACGTGTCTAATCGTAATAAAAAATGCAATTTATTAAATCAAAACTTCATCAAGGATCACGTCTCGAATTCATTTAAAGAAATGCTTCTGTATTTCTGTATATTCATTCTAAATTTAAAATTGATATTATATTTAAAAATATAAACTCATACACTAAGTCAATATCTCATGGATTTTTAGAATAAAAAAGGAACCAGCATAAAACATATCGTGGAAGTGGGAGCTAAGTTATACTCAAATTGGGCACCACTGACCTTGCATATCAATATAGGAATAAGTCAACGTAATTTTAATATATATCCACTGTTATATACTATATGTGTGTTGTTTATATAAACGTATATTCATTGTTAATCTTTCACTGTTGTATGGATGGATATCGCTTGTAAAATATTCAATGTACACGTAAGATGGATTTTAGCTCTAATATAATTATAATGGATCGTTATGTTCAGCAATAATATATTACATTATATACTCAATCAGTGTTTAGATATTGTTGAAATCCACGTTAATCCTGTTTGTAATACGCAATCGTTTATAGTCACATTTATTATTTAATATTAATTAATATAAATGTAGGTAATTTAAATCTAATATTGAAAATTTGCTGTAAAGGTGTATTTATTTAATTTCGGTTTAAATAAAAATTTAACTATGATTCTTTTGTTTTTATTTTATATATATCTTTAATACCGTAAATCTTACACGAAAAGGATTTTCACCTACAAATCATTTCAAAGTTCAGAATACATTTCAAAGATTAATTATTTTGAAGTTTTTGTTTGAGAGCCTCTTAACTCTTAAAATAATTATCAGAATCTGTTCACTAACAAACAAACTGAACCCTGTATTTATTTGTATACAAATATTTGATCAACGAACCAACTTCCACGGGTGAAACCAAACAGTTTAAATAAAGATCATTAAGTAAGTAAGTACATCTAATTTCACGTTAAAGCGAGTTTTTTCCACATTTTCCCGTGAAAAGGGACGTCCAGCCAAATGAATTAATGGAGGAGTTTTCTTTCAGCTTTTGGTCGAATAAACAGAAAAACAGTAATCGGATAATTCGATGAAGTTGCCTCAGTTAGATTGAATTTTGCTATCGTTGTAATGTAATTGAATTTGGAAACCAGGAAGAAACGCACGTTATTTGATTTTAGAAGGACTAGAGAAAAAAAACTTCATTCTGGTTATTTTATTTTTATCTGTTAATCACTTTTATTCACAAATAAAATAAGCAGAACCACGCAAAAATATTATTTAAAACGAAATCAGTACCTTACATTTAGTTAATTCTGTGGTCCAATAAGGACAATTCAATGAAGTAAATACATATATATATTTTCCAAGAATTCATGCTACAAGGCTCAGTAAGAGAATTAAATATTCAAGTGAGTAAAATTAACTTGTATTTTAATAAGCTTCTTTCCGGAAAGAATAATTAGTTTATGTATACCTAAGGCAATATTCATTATAATTCACGAAAAACTATTACTTCTGACGCCCTAGTTCACCGTAAATATAAATGAAAATTTTCTTTAAACTATCTTAATAGTGTTAATTAATTTTCGACTAATTATGAATTTTCACTTTCAAATTTCAATGTAATAAACAGTTGTTACGTAACAGACGTTTTTGTTATTCGGTGAACTTAATTGGCCTTTATTCTTTTAGTATAGTCTTATACCTAGTATTTTTTTTTAAATAAATATTTAATTAGCAACAAAAATTATTGTTGCTGGTCTACCAATAATAGAAAAATGCCAATAAGCAGTTAAAGACATCCAAACTTTTAACAAAAAATTGGCTTAAAAACCGTCAAACACTTAACTACAGAGTAGGTCAAAAGCGATCAATTTTCGAACCAGCTGGTCTCTTATCAGTACAAGTGGTGGCTAATGACCGATATTATTAAGTTTAAATATTAATCAACATAACCGCGAGCATTAGCCGGATCGATAGTCCATTAGGAAGCTTCAGGGGAACATGACGGTATTAAAATGAACGTTATAATGCATCATCAGCGTGGTTTATGAGGATCGCCTCACACTGTTTCCGACAGTGATTAATAGTTTGGCGTTAAGACGGTAGTTCTCAAACTTATTTTTTCTTTGCTGTTCTGTGAGACATTTTTTTCTTGAGACGTAATGTTAGGAATATTATTCATCAGAGTCCTAAAATTGTATCTATGCTCCTATTAAAAAACTAAAGTGCTTCTAATACCCTTTCTTGCAGTTTATATTTGGGTAAAGACCATTTGTATTTGGAGCATTGCTTACTACATCAGAAATATTGTTTATTTTAAAAAGAACAAGTTTATTCAAATAGTCATTTACCAACTTATACACTTCTATATTATTCTATATTTTTTTGTTGATAGCGAGCGTTTCTTATATCCTGATTCTGTCAGTGAATTATAAAAGCAAAGAATGTCTTGTATAAGACAAACAATAAGGAAACGATCTTTACAAAACAGAGAAGTAGTTGATTTCATTATAGTACATAGAAGAAGGCCACTGAAATCAACAAATAAACACTTACACTTGTCAAACAAATATTGAGAACCACAGCCACCGCAGCAGACGTTAGAAATAATACGGAGTCGTCATAAAACCGATGTTGCCACATCAGAAATAGTAATTAAACTAGCAAAACTGTGCATTATTTATGGCAACTCCGCCTTACGATGTCGCTTTTGTTTAAGCTGTTATTAAATTCGTGACGGGTGGTCCGAGCATAGTTCAGTTTATAGAATAATGGAATCATATTTCCTTTACGGCCAATTTCACAGGTTCCAGATAGAGTTCTAGATAGCTATCTGACAGACTATGCCATGGAAAAGTAATCAAAATTAAAAACATTTCTAGAATGAAACTGGCCGTTAATCTTTATTTTTAACTGACGTATGTTGAAAATGAAAATATAACGATTGTATTCTCAATAAAAACTATGAAATTTTTATTTGCTTTTGTGAACATCGGCACAAAAAGTACTCGAATAGGCAATTGATTGGCACAACATACCAGATCCCATGTAAGCTGAGCGCTTTTGTTTTTATTGATATATGCAAAAATAATAAATGTGAATACTGTGGAAATGTTCCGCTATTTTTATTACCCGACTGCCAAGATGGGTCATTTTCGCGCATATATTGTTGTATGCACGTAATATTCTTCATTACCTCGTATCCGCAAAACGGCTGTCATTTGAACATCTTTGGCAGTCGTTACGGGTAGTCAGAAGCCAGAAAGTCTGACAACCAGTCTTACCACAGGGGTGCCAGGTTGCCCAGGTTACTGGGTTGTGGAGGTCAGATAGGCAGTCGCTCCATGTAAAGCACTGGTTCTCAGCTGCATACGGTTAGACTGGAAGCCGACCCCAAAATAGTTGATGACCCCAGATGATGATGATCCTCAAAACGGCCGAACGGATTACGAACGGCCGAACGGATTACGAACGGCCAAGCGGATTACGAACGGCCAAACGGATTACGAAAATCGGGATATCGTCTCGATTACCCAATTGTTCTTATGTAGATATGTGATGATTAATAAAATACAACATCGCATCTGTGAACTTTAGACTAATGTAAAGAAAGAAAAAAATGTTTGTTTTCTACAATATGGGTATCTAAATACTTGCTGTTAATAATTGGGTAGATGTTGTTGAAGGTTTTATTGGAAGCCAAAATTAAAATCAAAAAAGCATTTATTCAAAGTAAGCTGAAAATCAGCACTTTTTGAAGGTCAGGTATACAAAAGACTGCCCCAAAAACGCCCGCCCTTCACCATTTCCTATGTGTTTTGGCTGGCCAATAAAGAAAGAGTATAAAAAATGATGAAAATAAGAGTAGGTACGAGGATTGAACAAAAATTGTAAGACCAGCCAAGTCGGGTATTTTACGTGCTTTCAGTGTGTATGAATAATATTAATCGTACGTACGTTTCCTATGGTGGCGGTATAATTTGAATAAACAATTAGATTTATTGATCCACCGAAATTTTGAAGGACGAGGTCATGGACGACCAATCCTATTAATTATTTATTAATTTAATGACCGGTATTTCTACCAGATCAGATGATTGATTTTATGTAGGTATGTTTAAAATGCAATAAATTTTTCTTCGTATTTATTTTCCACAAAAATAAAAAAAAATGTGCTTACATAAATTAGTACAAAAAGCCTGATATTAAAATATTAAAAGTGACCCATTTCTACTGCGCTCAGGTGTAATTAGGTGCTACTCAGGCAAACTGCGTAGACTAAACTTATAATAACTAAAAGCACTAACGCTAACATGAAACTTTAACCCTAAAGTAGGTGGAATACGTAGGTAACTATACCCACTGAGATCTAAGCATTTAATACAACTTCAAAAGTAAATTAGTTATAGTCTTTATTGTGAATTTAAAAGGTTTTTACGAGATGGTTAAAATACGGTTTGTAGTCAGCCGTTTCGTTTTTAGAGGTTTCGTACCCAAAGGGTAAAACGGGACTAAGAGTCCGTTCTCTCTCTGTCTGTCTATCTCCAGGCTGTACCTATCTCATAAACCGTGATAGCTAGAAAGCTGAAATCTTCACAAATTATGTATTTCCGTTGCCGCTATAACAACAAATCAGGTAACAATGGGGAACATTTGAATTGTAAGAAGTTTTGGATTTAAACAAGGACATCAGAAATTACTTTATGGCTTTATGGTATATTATAACCGTAAAAGATAAGATCACGCCTCTTATTGGATGTTAACTAAGGTAAAACATGAACAAAATAACATTATATTTGAATTTCCCGCTTCCAGGCGAAATTCACCTTAATAAGAAAATAGTATATCAAGAAGATAGAAATCGTGGAACAAAATACAAAAACAAAACAGCGTATTTGCTGAGAGTAGATATGCTGCCTTTCTGTACCAATTTCCAGGTAAAACCGATAACCGGGTAAAGTAATCTGTAAGACTAGGTGATGAAATGGTCGGGTATGGCGTAACTATTCTGAGAATTAGGAAAACCAATATTATGTGTACAAAGTTCGACGCTGGATTATTAAATTCATACACCAATTTATTATGGTACCTGTTACTTAATCCTTATCCTTACTAATATAATAAATGCACGAGTGACTATATCTGTCTGTCTGTCACGCTTTCACGCCGAAACTGCTGAATCGATTTCAATGAGAGGTACCTAGAAAAGATAGTCTAGACTGTAGAAGCTGAGATAGGCTACTTTTAGGGTTCGGAAAGTATTTACTGCTAGTTCTGGTATACATATACTAAGCTATATGATAAAATGCTAGCAATTTTTGCTTTTTAAAATTAGGTAACATAGTGGGTGGTTTCAGGTGTCAATAATTTTAAGTCGAAAAGTGTTTTTGAAAGAAGTAGCTATATGCCTATTAATAAGCCCGTTAACTAGTTTTCTAACATTTTAATTTTATCTTCTAATAATAGTCAATCATTAGCAAAAAATATTCTTCGAATTTTATGCCCTTGAGAGTGTTATTTCAGTATAATTTGTGTAACTAATAAATTTATAAAAGCGTCCAAAAACAGTCTAATTTGATGTTAATTAAGGCATTCTGCTCTAATAAACCGTTAATAAATAATGAAATTAAGTATGAATTCAGATAGTTACTGCGTCCATTTTGTCACTAATTGCCTTATTATATTTTTAGACATTTACTTCGTGACATTTAATATCTATGAGCTAATTAAAATCTAGCACTTTTTTATGGGTTCCAACATAATTACAATATTTTGTATCAAAGTTAGTAAAAGATGTTAATGTTTTAATTAGGCCTACTATAATATAATGTAGATTTTATTAAGTAGATAGGTACTCCTTTCACAACATTTGTTTCGTAAACATTTATTCCTTTTTAATTTTTTTTTATTTAATTTATGCACGTAACTGTTTTATATTGTAACTTTATAAGGTTTTTTATTTACCTATATTTACAACATTCTAAAAAAAACTTAAACTAAAAACTAAAACTAAAAAGCGTCAAAGAATTCCTCCCCGTCGCTGTCGACCGGGAGCGTGCCGAAAAGGCTGGCAGCANTATTTTTATTTACATATATTTACAACATTCTAAAAAAAACTTAAAACTAAAAACTAAAACTAAAAAGCGTCAAAGAATTCCTCCCCGTCGCTGTCGACCGGGAGCGTGCCCAAAAGGCTGGCAGCATTGCCACGCTGGATGGCAATGCTTAGTCTTTGACCAAGGTAATAGCCAGCCCTTTGGTCACGGGTAGCGTCAACCAGCCGCCTAGAAAGTTCTTTAAAAATAGAGTGTGCATTCGGACCCCACGACCCGAGGGTTTCAACCCCAAACGGTTCAAAAATATAGTTTCCAACAAGGCTACTATATTTTTGCCGTTTGAGGTTCTCCGCAGCCGCAGCGGCAGCAGCAGCAAAACACGCAGAACTTGCAAGATGGGATGGCGCAAGAGTATCGACGCAGGTTGCGTCCCACACTAATGGCCTACCCATCTTCCAAGGAAATAACGTCATCCCGTCTGGTCTCTTACCATCGTCGCGTACCAAGCCATTTGCTTCTAGTACGGCTGGTACCCCGACGGCAACAAGAGCACGACGTATACCTACCTAATGTCGTGCTCTTGTTGCGTATAATATACGTATAATTCCTTTCAAATGGTTTAATAGATTAGGAGACTTCGGATTTCCCTATTTCCTTACTTGTATGCTCCTTGAGATGACAAAAAAAATGTAGAAATGGAAAGTATGAAACGTGTTGCTAGAATGAATCCACAAAAGGTATTTACGATAGAGAACACATCTTATACTTTCAGGTTAACGTATAAATATACCAAAATATTAATAAACTAGCTGTCCCTCACGGTTCCCTTTCACAATCGGGTAAAAGAGGTTTATTTGAATCGTTCAGTAGTTTGCCGCAGAATGAGTTTTTGGCACTTATAATATTAGTTAGGATTGTTACACCCATCAAAATCAATAACATGAAATATTACCAGTAGCTGTTAGTTACCAATACATTGTTGCATTTACGAGCGAAGCCATAAACTGATGCAAAGCAAGCAAGCAATATCTCTCAGTGACAGCTGATTTATTGTATTTCCTCGGCCGGGTTGATACTGGGTGAGATCGAGTCGGCGGGCTCGAATGCGTCACCAGCTGCCGAGAATGCATGCGCTGCAACGTGTGCCGCCGCCGTCCCCGTCTCGACACCGGTGGAGACGATGACTTGTGTAGGTTCGGCGACCCCCAAACGAGCCTACGCAGCAATTGTAGCCGCTAACAAGCCTGTTGAGCCACAAAACTCGCAGGCTAAATTAGCGGGAAAAACAAAAGGGGGTAAAAGTAGCCGGTCAAAACTAAACCAGGTTTTGAAAAGGCAGGGTCCGAAGGAGGACACGTGCGACAAGGATGGCTTCATTAAGGTGGAGAAGAGGAAGAAGAAGAAGCCTCCCTGTCGGAACCAGTGTGGTACTGCGCTGGCAGGACCCAACATGCTGCTGCGTCCAGCAACTCCGACAACGCTGCTGTACGTGTCCAGACTGCACCACTCCACGAAGGTTGAGGAGGTCGTGGAGTATCTGCGCGTCAAGACCAGCTGGACCTTGAGGGTGGAGAGGTTGGAGCCGCGTCACAACACGAACTTTAAGTCGTTCGTGGTGCGTGTTCCAACACATTCTCTGGAAAAGTTCCTGAAGGAAGATTTCTGGCCGAAGGGTGTTATGTACCGCCGGTTTCGTGGCCAGTTACGTGACACCAGTCAGCGTAACACGACGCCGACACTTCGTGTACATTAGTTTTTAAGAATGTTTATGTTTAATATGTATTTATAGTATGTTTAAGTTTTATATAAATATAGTATTGTATTTATTAATATGGGCCTTGATGCCTGAAATAAATGGATAAATAAAATAAAAAAAAATAACCCTGTAGCGGGTAGTGTAATCTGTAAGAAACGCTGGCTTTTGTAATCGCAGATATTATAAATTTTAACTGTACCGTATAAAGATTATTGACATGAAATTGAAAAAAAAATGAAACTGAAAGTATTGTAATATTTGGCAAAATAAACACAGTCAACAGACCTGCAGACACCGACTTCTAGAGCCATGTGAAAAGTTTTATTTTATCCCTATCAGTGTTTTTTTATAAAGTCGGTTTTGTTTTTTTGATGAATAAATAGAAAGCTACGGTATAGTCTAAACTCGACCAACAACAAACAATTGAATATCATCACTGCTAATATTTATCAATCCTCAATTAAATTGAAACAGACGAAATATAATATTGCGTACATGGATTTACGTAGGCAGTATATCGCACCAACGTCAAATTGAATTTACGCCGATATTCCGCGCTTGCCGCCTATATGTTACACTGTAATAACGTTCCTAGCTATAGTACGGGCAAAAGGCGACAAGGCGACTAAACTTAGCAACATAAAATATGACCTCATCGCTTCGAGCCGCAGTCGGGGCAATTGAAAAAAAAAAGTAAAAAAATGCTACAACCAGGAACATATTTTTCATCAGAAGCGGAGCGCGCGCGCGTGACGGCGGACGGACGGAATATATTGCAATCACAGCTTTAGGGCCTGTACACAAAACTGCGAATTGGCAATGCAAGAAACTGATACGAGAATTTTTGTGATGCGATATTGTGCAGCAGGTTTCAGACCCGTTCATAGACGACCCGACCGTATTAATTAAGAATATTTGTGTACTAGTTTGAGGTTTTCTAGCACTGTCACTACAATCGATTGGAACTACATAGGTACAAATATAAAGAAGCACTTAAATATAAAGAAGTTTTTATCAAGTACAGACCTGACCTGCGGAATTAACTCGCAAGTTTTTGCGTTTCGTGAGCTCGCAGATTTTAACGACGCGATATCGCAACGCAATTTTGTGTACAAACTCTTAGGCCTCCCAGTTGGTGTTTCCAACATTTTCACGAATAACTAACCGCAGTTTTGTGATGGAATTTCACACTGCAAACTTCAACGATTTAATTTCCGTGTTAACGCGTAACAATGCACTTTGGTACTCGTATGTTTTAAATGCACCTCGTTCAGAGAAGCGAACTCGTATGAAAGCTTATTTGCATATAAATAGTTTCGCTGAAAACAATTTGCGCCTTTCGTTTTAGCTTTTTAGGGGATCAAGGAAAATGTGGTTCTCATGTGCTGTTTTTTTCGCAGACAAACATGCTGAAATGATGTGCCTGTTTTGTCTTTGGCCGAAGTCTTCAAAGTCGGCCAGTAAATTAATCATCCCCATAATCAGTTTGGAGATATAAGATAGTGCGTACATAACAACGATCAATTATGGGCCAAAAAACTTGCAGTTGGTCAACAGTTTAGTCTAGTCTGTGGGGTTTACCAAAAGTGATCAACTACATACGCAAGCACTGCTACTGGCCAATGCTAATGATGAAAATGGGGAGTAGTAATGCGAATAGCGATGGATTCCATCTTCTAATATATTTCTGTATAAAGTGAGTACCTATATGATATTATGATCTTTTGTTGATTGACAACAGTTCCATTCCAGACATAAAAGTGAAAAAAAAGTGGGATACAAATTAATATTAACTATTCTAATGTGTCGCGGTGGTTAAACCTTATTACTTGCCATTGAAAGCAATTATAATGTAAGTAGGCTAATGGTTATTTCTTCCTAACTGCATCCTATATAAACGAGTAATTTCCCAGGCCCCTATTATTACAGTCTATTATTCCAAGTTAATATGTAAAACTGCAACTAATTTGTTTAATAAGAACTTTTAAAAGCCAATATGAAATAAAAATCTTGAGTATAAATATGAAACAGTCAAAAAGTAACAAAATTGTTAAAAAAGCCAACCACAGAGATCCTTTCATTCTTCAGTCTGGAAACAATATTATACCTTGTTACATTGGCCATTAAAAATATATGTTATATACTGAATTAGTGACTTTCGTTGTTTGTGCCCACGACTGTGACCTACGCCTTATTACATTTAGGTCCTTCACGAGATCACCAAATAATTTCTTCAAGAAAGAAAATAATGATAGCTTTTCTAGAAAAGACCCAAATGTCTCTTTGTGTTATAAGTAATGGCTTCTACATTCATTCAGTGACTATGATATGAATATATTTTCTCCTTTATTTAACGTTTTTTTCGCATTCTCGACACTGATTTAACGTCGCACAAGACTAATAAGATTGTTAATAATTTATTCAAATTTTTGTCTCGACGTCTTGTCGCATTAAATTAGATACATAAGTTACTTTGTTTGTTCAAGCTTGAGGGGTTGTAGGTACGTCTTATGCTTTAACAAGCTTTAGATGAAAAGCAGACGCTTGATATGAGGTGTATTGTAAGGACTTCAAACATACTGAAAAGCTGAAATAAATGTCCCAGAACAATAATACAAGAAACAGGAATAAAAATCTTTAATATGACCAATACTAAAATTCACCCGCGTCCCGTGGGAAATATTCCGCGTACCCAGATAAAAAGTAGCCTACAGCCCTTCCTCGATAAATAGGCTATCGAATATTGAACATTTTTTTCAGATCGGACCAGTAGTTCCTGAGATCAGCGCGTTCAACCAAACAAACTCTTCAGCCTTATAATATTAGTATAGATAGAGATTAGTATAGATAGAGGAACAGATTAGTATAGATTAATCATTACTTCAAAAACATCCCACCTATAACCAACCAACAAACTAAACTTAAAGCTATACTTACCCAACTTACAGTACCAGTTACATAATACGCAGCTTGGTCCACCATCCTTGTTTACCCAGCCGAGACAAAGGGTAACTTTGGACATCGCAAGTTTTGATCAGCGATAGCAAGTTAGCGAGCTCCCTGTCTGGCCAATTAATGCCAATGGGGCTGACAGCTGTGTAATTAAACTTTGGCATCTTGGAGCTGGTCGGATAGTGGGTATTTCAATGAAGTTACTGTTTATTTGAAACGGTTCTGTGGTTCGGTCAGTAGGAAATGTTATAAGGTTTTGTTCGTGCAACAAAGTCTTGCACTGAAGAAAACTGTAACAATGAAATTGATTACATTTTAAGATATAATATGTTTTTCAGTATACAACATTAAGGGCACGTTCCACAGGTTACAGATAAAGTTCTAGATAACTATCTGGTAGATAGAAACATTTTTAATTTTCTATGGAACCTGTGAAACTGGCTCTAATAAAGGCAAATTAGATGGCATTTATTATTTATCTACCCATTTTTCCATCAAAATCTCTCATTAAAAACTTAAGTCTCTAGCCTACCAAAATACAAATAGAACATTGGGCTAAACACAGTATTGAAAAACCAAAAGCACAACTCCAGTATTGAGAATTTCTAGATTAACGAGTGAAATAAAACTCAGAATATAGAAAAATAAACGCGGTCTCTCCAGTAACGTTGCCATTTGTATGCTCCGTAGAACACCAATCGCTTTGCTGGACGAGTGGTTTCCTAGAAATATATTACCAGCATACCTATATGTCTAGCACATCTGTCAGTTCTGTGTTATTGTTATAGGTGTAGAATAAAGGTGGTGATTTGTTTTTGCTGGCAGAATAATTGTTAATTAGTTTGGGTTTTTCTCATGATGTGGCCTTTAGGTTATATCACTTACAGGAACAAGTCAGAGAATTATCAAATCCACCCGGTGCGCGGGGCTCTGGATGTTATGTGCTAACTATGACTGCGGTCGGTGACATCGACTTTACGTGCCCTTCAAGTGGAAGGGTGTATCATCACCAACTTTTAGACTCAGGACCGATTTGTGAGTTTTAAAAAATCAGACCGATGCAGGCGATGTATTACGATATTTTAACAAAAAATTATACTTATTTGACATAATCATAAATTTTATTAGGCTTCTGTCTTAGTCTTGCTAATACTTGTATTAATCACAGCATTGATACTGAAGCATTTTTTGTATGACCAAAGATTTATGCAACATTTCAAAATATATCAGAATCCATCAAATTGAACTTGCCATTGAATAACGAAGATAGCGTCGAAAAAGCCATTGAAACTTTCAATAAGCTTATCCACCTAGCCGTCAAAGAATCGACACCTTTTATAAGGCCCAAAATAACACACACTGCCCAATACCCCAAACTTATAAAGGACAAAGTAAAAGAAAGAAGACTGCTACGAAAAAAATGGCATGCTACAAAATATCCTTGTGATAAAAAAGCGTTCAACAAGGCCTCTGAGGAACTTAAATACATGATCTCACAGGCAGCAAATGAGCGTCTACAAAAACAACTGACCGAACTTACTCCTAACAAAGATACTGGTTATTCATTATGGAAGATAACAAAAAGGTTCAACCAACCGAAAGTACATATACCACCCATAAAGACTCCTGATGGCAAGTGGGCAAAAACGGAACTCGAAAAGGCCCAAGTGTACGCAGAACACCTGAAAACCATCTTTAGTCCCATACCAAGCAAAAATCTGGAACACGATAAAGAAGTCTCAGAATATCTAGACGCACCTATGCAGATGAGTCTACCACTAAAAAGTGCCAGCCCCAACGAAATATGGCGGGAGGTCTTGAAACTACAGAACGGTAAAACACCAGGCTACGACTCAATTGACGCTCAACTACTCAAGCAGCTGCCCAGGAAGGGCATTATCCACATCGCGGCCCTTTTTAATTCCTGCCTGAGGTTAGCTGTTTACCCGGCTCAGTGGAAAATTGCGCAGGTTGTAATGATACCCAAACCAGGCAAACCTCTCCACGAAGCAAGCTCCTACAGACCAATAAGCCTGCTCCCTGTACTGGGTAAACTCCTTGAAAAAATATTGCTGAACAGGATGCGCCCATATCTACCAGAAGTTATTCCTACTCACCAGTTCGGCTTCCGAGAACAACATGGAACCATCGAGCAGATACATCGTATTACCGACACTATAAGTCGTGCACTAGAACACAAACAATACTGCTCTGCCGTCTTCTTAGATATCAGTCAGGCGTTCGACAGAGTGTGGCATGAAGGATTGCTTTTCAAAATTAAAAAGCTCTTGCCTCACTCCTTCTATCCGATCCTTCGGTCATACCTACAAGATAGATGCTTTGAAGTGAAACTTAACAACGAAGTCACTCAATTAAACGAGATACTCTCAGGAGTACCACAAGGAAGTATATTGGGGCCAGTCCTGTACTTACTTTTTACCGCGGACCTTCCAACACACGCTGATACGATAACTGCCACCTATGCAGACGACACTGCCCTCCTTTCAGTTCACGAGGATCCTGACATAGCATCAGCAAACATACAAACCCATATTCATGAGGTAGAAAAATGGCTAGATAAATGGCGTATTAGGGCTAATCAAGGGAAATCTGTGCATGTTACCTTTACTCTGAGAAGACGGTCTTGTCCCCCAATAAGAATATACAACGAGGAAGTTCCTCAGGCTGAAGACGCCAAATACTTGGGTATGCATCTTGATAAAAGACTCACCTGGAGAAAGCATATCTGGACCAAGCGTAAACAGCTGGACATGAAGGTCAGATCGATGTACTGGTTGATAGGCCGCAATTCGAACCTCTCTAACGAAAGCAAGATAGCTATTTACAAGACTATCCTTAAACCCATCTGGACGTATGGAATTCAGCTGTGGGGCACTGCTAGTAATAGCAACATAGAGATTCTCGAAAGATTCCAAAGCAAGACATTGAGAACCATGCTAGACATCCCCTACTACGTAAGCAACAAATATATACACGAGGATCTAAAAATTGCCACCGTCAAACAAGAGATTGCTAGATACAGCGAAAGCTATCAGACGAGAATATCAACTCACGTCAACGAGCTGGCATCAAAACTAGTTGGTACAGGAAGTATCACACACTCCAGATTGAAACGGCATAGTGTCCATTCACTTGCCGTGAGATTTGGAGATACCAGATGAAAGGGATTCACAAGGAATTTCTTCTGCTGCTGACAAGACAGAAATCAAGACACCCCATCTGAATGGCTCATTGTGTTGACACAGATTGCCAAGTTACAGAATAAATATA
>NWSH02000560.1:3651028-3684974 GCA_002382865.2 Heliothis virescens
TGATAAATTATTAATTATACACAAAGTAAATTTTGAATTCAAATAAATTCGTGCCCATAACAAGGTACGTTAAATATAGCTCAACTAGTATAGCTTACTCCAGTACGGTGACAGATCAATTTAAATATCACCATATTTTTTTTTCAAAATTAACTATCGACAAATGACTACAAACTTCATTTATATCAACCTAACTAACTAATAGACCCACCGATACCTATATGCATTCAAAATATTGATAAATTGGACCTTTTAGATTAATGAGGAAAAAAACCAACTCAAAAACCGCCTAGGCCAGATGAGGACTACGTAATGTAAAAACATAAACCAAATCTACTGACCGTCCACATCAACCTCATCGATGATCTCTTTGAGTGCGTCGTCGCTGACCTGGTGGCCCAGCATACCCAGGATTGTACCCACCATCACGGTACCGATACATCCTTTCTTCTCCTGGTCGAAAGCCTCGAAGGCCTTTTTGAGGACTGGAAAAATATTTCAAAATGTTGTACGAATTGTAAAATTACCGTTGCCAGAAAGAGGGCAGGAATTGTATAAAATTAACGGGCATCACGATTTAAATTCCAGAATACGTTTTGTTTGGTTTGTTGTAGAATATAGCAGAAGGGATCTTAATCCTTATTAAAAAATAGAGTCCAAGTTTTAAAAATATTTTAGAAATAATAAGCAGATAACGAAAAAAAATGGAAAAAATACTTACTGCTGATCTGTTCCTTGTCAAGTTCCTCCTGAAAGCACCAGAAACATTTTAAATTAAAATCAATAAATAAAATTAAAAACAAAAACTGTTTCATTATTAAATTGTTCCCAAAAAATCACTTAAAACACTTCACTAAATCACAATCACACAAAATCCGCTCACCATTGTTAAGTGCACTCGGGTTTTCTAAGAGCTACAGGAATTGCACGAAATTGTATGCTATAGTGAACCACAGCAAGAGGAACACGAGCCCTTTTATCTGAATGGAATGAGCGACTGTACGGAGGCGCGCGAGAATATCACCCAGGTTGATACGATCGGTGCCTTAGTACATACTTCATACCCCGAGCACCGAGTCACTCAATTTTGGCTCCGCAAAATGCTTTCAACCGTTGTCTTTAAGGTCATCATACATTAAAACAGTTGCCGGATGTCCACTACACTAATGTGCACGGTGCACGATATGCCAAATGCGTATTTCACTATCAACGAATCGATTCCGTTTTGTTATTAATTACAGATTAATTAAAATATCACCCCGCTTGGACGGTTGCCATGCCATTTGTAGAATACTTTTCTCATTATAAACAATAGTAATAAAAGTTGGTATTAATAACGGGAATAGAATTGGGTTTTTAATAAGCTATATTCTCTTCGTCTTTTGGTAATTTAATCATTATCCTGTCCGTGATTTTTATGCTACATTCAGTTTTTTTTCTTCAACAATAACACTGCTGCGTTTGGTGTAGTTATTATTATTGCCGAAATTCATGTCTAAAAAAAATTATACTGTTTAATAAATGAGAATAAATTTCAATCTAACTATTATAGATATTTTAGAACATAGCTATTATATACTTACCAATTAACTATTCAAATCATCGATACTAACATCGATAAGCGCGATAATTAAGCCTAACGGCCAAATGAGCATATTGTACACTGATTTAGTTGCACTGATTAATTTGGGAATACGCGTATAATTTTATTCTTGTGTTGCATACAAATTACCTGTCGTACATCATTTTAAACTAAACCTAATAATGTTTACACGTTGTTTCAGTAATTTGATGACACCCTTTGTGTGTTCGTACTGCATTATACGTAACATTTGCCGTATTTTGGAGATAGCAGTAAAAAACCCGACTGCAAAAAATAACCACAAACTAAAAAGGGAAAAACAAGCTCTATAATTTAGTGTAAAGAGTATACAGTACACCGTACATTATATTTTATTCGGTACTTACATAAACAAAAGATATATTTTAATGTATTAAAAATATAATTTAAACATAAGTAAAAAATAATGCAGGCGGGACAAACAAATTACTCAAATATTTACAGTAGTTTACTTTTCTAAAAAAGGGTTTAAATAATGTTCGACTAATGCTAAATACAGATTGTACTAATTGTAGATTTGTTTGTCCCGCCTGCATTATTTTTTACTTATGTTTAAATTATATTTTTAATACATTAAAATATATCTTTTGTTTATGTAAGTACCGAATAAAATATAATGTACGGTGTACTGTATACTCTTTACACTAAATTATAGAGCTTGTTTTTCCCTTTTTAGTTTGTGGTTATTTTTTGCAGTCGGGTTTTTTACTGCTATCTCCAAAATACGGCAAATGTTACGTATAATGCAGTACGAACACACAAAGGGTGTCATCAAATTACTGAAACAACGTGTAAACATTATTAGGTTTAGTTTAAAATGATGTACGACAGGTAATTTGTATGCAACACAAGAATAAAATTATACGCGTATTCCCAAATTAATCAGTGCAACTAAATCAGTGTACAATATGCTCATTTGGCCGTTAGGCTTAATTATCGCGCTTATCGATGTTAGTATCGATGATTTGAATAGTTAATTGGTAAGTATATAATAGCTATGTTCTAAAATATCTATAATAGTTAGATTGAAATTTATTCTCATTTATTAAACAGTATAATTTTTTTTAGACATGAATTTCGGCAATAATAATAACTACACCAAACGCAGCAGTGTTATTGTTGAAGAAAAAAAACTGAATGTAGCATAAAAATCACGGACAGGATAATGATTAAATTACCAAAAGACGAAGAGAATATAGCTTATTAAAAACCCAATTCTATTCCCGTTATTAATACCAACTTTTATTACTATTGTTTATAATGAGAAAAGTATTCTACAAATGGCATGGCAACCGTCCAAGCGGGGTGATATTTTAATTAATCTGTAATTAATAACAAAACGGAATCGATTCGTTGATAGTGAAATACGCATTTGGCATATCGTGCACCGTGCACATTAGTGTAGTGGACATCCGGCAACTGTTTTAATGTATGATGACCTTAAAGACAACGGTTGAAAGCATTTTGCGGAGCCAAAATTGAGTGACTCGGTGCTCGGGGTATGAAGTATGTACTAAGGCACCGATCGTATCAACCTGGGTGATATTCTCGCGCGCCTCCGTACAGTCGCTCATTCCATTCAGATAAAAGGGCTCGTGTTCCTCTTGCTGTGGTTCACTATAGCATACAATTTCGTGCAATTCCTGTAGCTCTTAGAAAACCCGAGTGCACTTAACAATGGTGAGCGGATTTTGTGTGATTGTGATTTAGTGAAGTGTTTTAAGTGATTTTTTGGGAACAATTTAATAATGAAACAGTTTTTGTTTTTAATTTTATTTATTGATTTTAATTTAAAATGTTTCTGGTGCTTTCAGGAGGAACTTGACAAGGAACAGATCAGCAGTAAGTATTTTTTCCATTTTTTTTCGTTATCTGCTTATTATTTCTAAAATATTTTTAAAACTTGGACTCTATTTTTTAATAAGGATTAAGATCCCTTCTGCTATATTCTACAACAAACCAAACAAAACGTATTCTGGAATTTAAATCGTGATGCCCGTTAATTTTATACAATTCCTGCCCTCTTTCTGGCAACGGTAATTTTACAATTCGTACAACATTTTGAAATATTTTTCCAGTCCTCAAAAAGGCCTTCGAGGCTTTCGACCAGGAGAAGAAAGGATGTATCGGTACCGTGATGGTGGGTACAATCCTGGGTATGCTGGGCCACCAGGTCAGCGACGACGCACTCAAAGAGATCATCGATGAGGTTGATGTGGACGGTCAGTAGATTTGGTTTATGTTTTTACATTACGTAGTCCTCATCTGGCCTAGGCGGTTTTTGAGTTGGTTTTTTTCCTCATTAATCTAAAAGGTCCAATTTATCAATATTTTGAATGCATATAGGTATCGGTGGGTCTATTAGTTAGTTAGGTTGATATAAATGAAGTTTGTAGTCATTTGTCGATAGTTAATTTTGAAAAAAAAATATGGTGATATTTAAATTGATCTGTCACCGTACTGGAGTAAGCTATACTAGTTGAGCTATATTTAACGTACCTTGTTATGGGCACGAATTTATTTGAATTCAAAATTTACTTTGTGTATAATTAATAATTTATCAGCGTTAATAATTCATTAACTTGAATACAGTACAAGGGGAAAATGAAAATATGATTACAAAGCCAGTGTTTGACAACCCTTACATAATTATAATTGTGTTGTTATGACGCACATACCAACGGCGGCATTGTCCGACATCAAAGGAGAGTCTCAATCGGCGAAACGCTAGGGATTATTGTTGAATACTAAGGCTGGTTCTAAATATAACACTGAGTTATCAGTTAGCTAAAATATGTCTGAATTTAATAGTATCTACAAGTGATTCTCCAGTTCCATTACATTAAAATACACCTAGTTCTATGCTTTTTAAAAATTACTAAAATTTTGTTTCATTTTGGAGCGATCAAAATGAGAACCGATAGCTTTTCGTAACTTTACATAGGTACTGTATACAAATATGGAACTGTAATATTGAAAGAAAGATTACACATCATTTGTATTCGAGTAAGTTATAGGTAACACTCAAAGCCTTTCCATTAACTAATTGAATATAGTATATCGATTGTTAGCTTAATAACGAGTACTTTAAGTATATAACACCTTACCCCCATAAACACGGATAGTTTATTCAGTTCAAGGTCATTGATAATAATCAATACTGTGACCTTCAGAGGAAATAAAGTACTCATATATTAGTAATTCAGTGGAAACACCTGAATAAAGGCAATCAAAAATATTAAACATTTGAAAATTTATTTAAGTTTCGAAATAATTAATCTGAAAAAGCTCGGAAATAATTATCACATACATAAATGTATGTAGATATGTTCACGTACACGTATCTTTCCGAATTTCCCATTTCAAGAAAATTTTCACCAGTAGTTTAACCACCAATCTTCACAAAAACTGGGACAGATGTCTATATATATATGTATGTACAGGTATAGCTTCAGCATTTATAATATAAGTTCTATAGATAAATATCATTAATATTTAGATAGCTAAGTAATACAAGTATATATAGGAATCCACCCACCTGTTCCTTTTGTCAACATGATTTGCGTGAGAAATATTGCAGCTGTCAAACTATTTACCTACAATAATATATTAACATTTCTATTTCTAGCTACAAACTATTAATATTCTATAATATCTTGTGTTAATATTACACTTATTTCAATCCTCAAGTATTCAATTTTTCTTACAGAGTATAATTTCTTTTTAGAAAAGGTCTTTTTTCATACCTGAATTTGTTTTACTCTTCAATATTTCATCTTTCGACATTTTGATTAAAAAAAATATGAATTTTATCTCATTCTCACCAATAAAACCCCTTTCTTAATTCCTTGTCTTAAAACAGAGAAAAGCTGTTTTTTTACTCAAAAGAAAACTACGTATAGATTTATCAGTTATATTATTTAGAACGAAGGTAAGCGGTGCCAATTCACAGTATTATGGTTGGCTCTGTAAATCATGAAAACATCTTAATACTGTCAGCAAATTGTTTCTTTAAAAATATGTTATTTATTATTTGTGGTCTAAGTAGTAGTAGACCACAATTGGAAAAATAGTTTTTTTTTTAATTTCATAAACATAATAATATTTCTTAAACAAAGTTTTTTTTTATTTCATGGTGGCCTCTCATATGACATAAAAAAACCTTTTTCATTCATATTTTTACAATATTTTGTACAGAACACAAATTTCTGGTTGAATGGGAGAGCATTAAATTTTTGGAGGTTTAAAAAAACGTTATCTTGTTTCCGCAATATAGGTACATACTAAGTTCCGCGAACAGTTTACCCAGTATTTAATAAACTGGAAACTTTTAATTTTTCTTTCCCACAATGAATTGCCTGTATTTAGGCTAAACTTGGGCGTTCAAACAAAGGGGGCAATTTGAACTAAACTCGTTACGAGTAAGGGATGATTTGTGGGAATTTGTTCCCATTGCCTGTATTTCAGCTTTCATTTGTCAGATTACATTTTGTTTGGCAATCGTTACTTTGTTGGCAAACTGACATGCTTGAAAAATGTTTGTCACATTTAATACTTTTATTGGAATTTCTGAAAGTCTCGAGGGAAAAATAAAACCTATATAATACTATATATCTACCAGAATAAATTAGTTCATCATGATATTTCAACTTAAAAAAAATTATGTATAGTGGTAACGGATGACAATTTTTATTTACAACATTCAAATAGAAAAAAAAACTTAAACTAAAAAGCGTCAAAAAAAATTATTAAGATCTATATGCACATATTTTACTTACTTCACAAAAACTACTTAGTTATTTATTCGAGTCCAGGATTCCAAAATCAATTATCTTCTTATATATAAAAATGAATCGCTAAATGTGTTGGTAAGCGCATAACTCAAGAACGGCTGGACCGATCGGGCTTATTTTGGTCTTAAAATGTTTGTACAGATCGAGGGAAGGTTTATATATAAAAAAAAACAGGATCCGCGTACGAAGTCGCGGGCAGAAGCTAGTTGGTTATAAAATTCAGTCATCAGGATCACCCACACAGGGCAAAATTCACAATTCTTATACTGCTTGCGGAAAGACAAATTGACAACCCGTACAGCAGCGCCACCTACCGGGTCAAATTATATTTTCCAACAATCTAGGAACCCATTGAAATATTCATCGTACAAAATTTCAATCATATCGGTCCAGTCTTTCACGAAGAAATGACCAAAAGACCTACAAAAGAAAATGTACTGAAGCATAAAACTTATAAATTCCAGGCTCTGGTGAGTTGGAGTTCGAAGAGTTCGTAACGCTGGCTTCCAGATTCATGGTTGAAGAGGACGCTGAAGCGATGCAGCAGGAACTTAAAGAGGCATTCCGGTTATATGATAAAGAAGGTACTTGCTAAAACTTTTACAGAACTTAACTTTAGAGCTTTAAGCCGTATATAGAAAGAAAGCCGGCGCTGATCTATTCTGAAAACAGTTACATTGAGCAAGCAGATTGAAGCAAGGTGAAGCAAATGTAACTGTGTCAGAATGACCCAGCGCCGATAAGCGCTGCTAAGCTGGGTGACTACCAGCTTTCTTTCTGTACACCGCCTTAGGAATTCATTTTCAATAAGCTTACTAAGAGCCCTTGCAAACTGCATTTTTTTCAGTTGACAGATCGGGTTTTAGGGTTTATGAATCAGAAAAACCTAACTTGATTTTACTTATCATAACATACAAGTAAATAAATAGATTTTTAGCTATAGTCCAAAAAAAGAGATAAAAAAGACTATAAAATTACAATTTATTTATCTGATACACGTGTAAAATAATGGTGACGATTTTAACTTTGTAAGCTCACGCCTAAAATATTCCTCTCGGTACTGTTTCCAAGCCAAGTATGTATCAGTAATGTCACGATCAATTGGACAATAGATCACACGTGTTTGACAAGCGAAATAAACATGTACCATTGTTATTATAAATACCATCACAATTTGGCAATGTCTGTACATATTCAGACGATAATTAATCATTTCGTTAACACTGTTATCGGCGACAGACAGACAGACTAGAAATAGGGCATGAATGATAGCTAATAGGTGTTAAATCAATTTGAGGCTGGGTGATTGTGCGTGGGTCTGTGGGCGGTGAGTTTCGGGTGGCTCATCGTCCTTCCGTCTCCTAAGAGACGACAGGCCCGTGTCGGCGGCGCGCGTTGTTCCACGCGCTCCTCAGAGTGTCAGCAAACCCCTGCGGGGCCCACTAGGGCCAGAGCCCGTCGGAGCTGCGGGTTGTTCGAAAGAGTTACCGCGGCCCTAGCACACAAAGAGCTTCCGAATTAACACGGTGGGTTTTAGTCAGTAAAAGTCTCCATCGGGGTCATACTGATAATTTCCCATCGTTACAAAAAAAGGATTTCAGAAGGAACATACCTACTATAGGTGGGTTTCAGTAAGTAAAGGTTTGACGGGAATGTCAGAGTTTTTCTACTGCACCCAGAGTGAAAGATGTAATTTAATGATTTCCCATCAAAAAATATGGTCTTAAACAGATTTGTTTGTTGGTATAGCTACTAGAAATAGCGGAAGGGTCATATTTCTTAAAAACCACGGTAATGGATATTGTTGTTCCGTTCCTTTCAACCGCAAAAAATATGTATCTGTTTTGTTACCTAGAATGCGTGCAAGCCATCCAAAGTAGTAAAAGTGAAGGAAAAAAAAAGATTTGTATTTTTTTTACATATTTTAGGTTATTTTTAATTATAGTTAAATATTATTTAATAATCTATCTCTGTTGATATGAATGGTTCCAACTCAATGAATACAAATGGCGACGAAAGACAATAAAATAACTTAAACAAAAAAGGCATATGATAGTCTGTAATTAATTAAATTAAGTAATTTAAAGTTTTTCATAGATACCTCATATTATCTACTGGTATCTATCTTATCTATTTAAACTCAGCATAGAATAGAACCTTATTAATTTTCCTGTGACAAGTCCACTATAGCTCAAAGCTGTAGGTATACTTATTCTACTGAGTAATATTCCAAGTGAAAATATTGCTCTTAACATTTTACGCTCTGCTTATCTATTTTTCTGTTTGCACGTGTAGAACGATTTCGTTATATTTGAGTTGGCAGCTATAATAAATTCTTTGCTATTTGTTCTATAAGACGTTAACCTTTATCGAACTACTGTTACTGCTTATACATTGGAAAAGGATCTATTCAAGTTTGTGAAGCTGTGGAAAAATATTTAGTAATATAGAAATATTAATATTCCATTTTTTGCGTGCATATTAAAACACCCATTTGCGTCTATCTGTATAAAAGAATTACGTAAAGATTCGTGCATGCTGTATTAAGATAAATTTATTATTATAACGGTCACCTATCCATTAGTAATTAGTTCCAAAATTCTGTACACAGCTGGATAGCCTTACCTATCATATAAAATTCAAGAGAGGTCGTAACCAACCGACCCGGGGCAGCTATACATAATAAATATGAAATTAATTCCCCAGAAATGTAATTTTATATCATAGGCACATAAATCAATTTGTTAAACCAATTGAACCTTATTACGGGCGCAGAAGGATCAAAATGATTTCTTACTAAGTTATGGGCTTGTTTGACCAATTTATTACAGTTTAACCGCTTTGGTCATAGTGGGACAAATTGAGTTTTAAGATCACTTAGTTTCTGGTATCTCTGAAGATATTTGAGGGCTTTTTGAATATGAAATAAGTCTTAGTTTTAAAATTACGAAAATTTATTACCGAAATGTTTTTTTAATAAAGTGCATTTGTTGCGCTTTTACACCAAAAATGCTGAACCGATTTAAAATCACATGGGGAATATATAATATAGGTATAACTATTTATAAAAATATATACAAAATTATAAATGTAGTTTATCAGTTGTGTTAGCACCTATAACACACGCTAATGAATAGCTTACCATGGGGCTAACCGACCGTGTGTGAGAAGGTGTCCCGATATTATATAATATATTATAAGTAGAGAGCCTGAAAAAAAAACATAGGCATCATTTTACCCAATTGCGGAAAGTGGGCAACCACTTTCTGACACGAGATAAAGTGCAAGGAAAAATTCCTCTAATCTAAACCAACAATATTACATACGTTAGCTTATATTTTAAGAAGAACCAAAATAATTAAAAAGAAATTCTATGTACATTTCAGGCAACGGCTACATCACGACAGGCGTGCTAAGAGAGATCCTCAGAGAGTTGGATGACAAGATCACCGCTGAGGACCTGGACATGATGATTGAGGAAATTGACTCCGATGGCTCAGGGACCGTGGACTTCGATGGTATGTTGATAATAACTAATATGGAATTTTTATCGACGGATATGGATGATCATCTTCTAATGAAAAGGTGTGAAAATTTATGCCGTACAAAACTTTACGGCCTACATTTGTGAATAAATTCTTCATAAGGTAATTAAATTACTTAATCGGTATGGCTAAAAATTATATAAGTTGCGAGATGCTGACAGATAAAAGAGTATGGATGACAAAATACTGTGACGACCCTAAACAAAATCGGAAAAAGGGCAGGCGTAAAATAATCAAAATTATTTCTAACAGAAGTAATTAATAAAAATTATTCTTTAGTGAAAATATTTTAATGGAGTAGTACTCTTATAGATTTTTCATGTCATGCTAACTTACACACTTAGAACCATCTTGTACCTTACCATCTGCTGTTACCGGTTAATTTTCACATTTTACTTCCAAATAACATTAATCATACTGAAAAGCTCCAATTTTTGTATCGAGTTTCGAACACATGGGAACAAACCCACGGGTTGACAAAATAGCGCTTAAAGTATTCATTATCTATTTAATAACTTCCCACCGCTGTTTTTTAAAAAAATGTCTAAAGAAATATTATTCTTAACAGTTTTCTTTCATTGCCTTTTAATGAATGAAGGCAAAGTAATAAGAATCAAGTTCTGTAGATACTTAATTCGTGGTAGCCTCGTAGTTAAAGAACCCGCCTTTCAATTACGAGCTAGTTCGATTTCATTAGGTACCAATATAATTTTTATGTTGTTAAGTTATGATTATGTATCCTGGACATTAATAAAAAATCATGATGAACTTAAAAAAGGCTGAAATCACCAACCAGCACTAAGTGAGCGTGGTGGTTGACACTCATTCTTCGTATAAGAAGGAGATGCCCCATTGTACATTCGACAGCAAGTCAGTGTATCCAAAATCTGTCAAATTTTACCAATCGATTATTAACCTTCCACTATTGTGATAAGGGTGAAAATCGATCGCAGAAATTTGACAGATTTTTGTCCACTGACTTGCTGTGTCGACTGTTCCGGTACCTAATGGTTCAATATTTCATTAATTTAGTCTAGTTTAGTTACATTCACTTTTTATTTTAAATTGGCTATTTTTATACCTACATTTTATTTTATATCATTTTAAAAATATCCTGCTCAGGCATGCAGAATAAATTCAGTATTTTTTTCACGGAAAAATACAGCTTAACTCGCGTTCATATTTTTGTTATCCATATTTAAAACTGTTATGTATGGTTCAATGATTAATTGGGTATTTTATATATAAATATCACAGTAGTGGGATGATCCTGGCTGTATGAAAATTATTTCACACTGGCCGTTTTCCCGCGGTTTCACTCGCATCCCGTGGGAATTACTGCCCGCACCCGGATAAAATATAGCCTATGTCACTTGTGGATAATGCAGCTTTCGAATGGTGAAAGAATTTTTAAAATCGGTCCAGTAGTTTTTGAGCCTATTCATTACGACCAAACAAACAAAGTTTTCCTCTTTATAATATTAGTATAGATAACGCCTACGTTAGTTGAAAGTGTAGGCTGAAATATAAACAGTATTTACCTACGTTTAGTTCAGTTTGATTACGTTAAGTGGCAAGTCTCTTTATAATTTTTTCTACCCACGTCTAAAAATAAATCCCACTTATTTATTACAATAACGTTTATTATATAAAACTGCTCTAATAAATAAGGTCAAATAATTCAAGAAATAAAAAAATCGGTCATTAAAAAAAATTGCGACGCCAATGTTACACTGTGGACATAAAATATAAGTTGACATCAGAAAAAAATACGAAAAAACATTAGTTTACTTCTAATTGCCTTCATATGTCAACCCAACTAAAACAAACCAATATTAGCGACTATCACTTAACATTCCATTACAAAATCTATTTCTCTCAAAGCTCATAAATTAACGAAACAATATATAAACAGGAACATTTATCTATTAGTACTATGTAGGGTTTAAATATAGTCTTGACTAAGGTTAGTGAGAGATTCTTAGCCAATTCTAAAGATAGTCAGCTATTAACGGTAACGACGACAACAATCTATCAAATTTCTTCAATAGATTTTCAACCTTATGACAATAGTGGAAGGTTAATTTTCGATTGGTAAAATTTGACAGTTTCGGGTAGTCCTGCTGGTACAAGCTAGTTACAAAGTCGAGTTCACTTGCTCCGTGGACAAATTTATTACGACCAACTATAATTTGTGAACTGGAAATTGCATGTTGTATGTGTTTAGGATGTTTTGGAAATAATTTATAGGTAAATTTAACTTATTAAATAATATTATTACTTGAACATTTGGTTTTTCAGTTAAGTATAGACCAAAGAGAACTTGTTGCTTTTTACATCTCGTTGTGATCAGCCTTTTTATCGTCTCACTGCTGGGCACAGGCCTCCTCTCACAAAGAGAATTGAATTGATTGCTCTACACGTATTTAGATATAAAATATTCAGATTTAGACGGCTTGAATCATTCTTATCCGATCGATTTTCCATCTATTATGTATAAGATTAAATTTCTTTACTTTGTTTACGAATAATGAATATAAAACAATGTCTAAGGAGTGTTTTACTTTAATCATTGTGTTTTGTATTCAGACTTAAAAGTCTGTTTTTTTTAACCGATTTCAAAAAAGGAGCTTCTCAGTTTTACCTGTAGGTATCTATGTATGTTTGTGCGCAATAATATTGATGCGGTTCTCAGCATAGTATCTGTCAGACTTAGGAGAAGGATTTATGTATATGTTTTTTAATCATACTGAAAATGTTATCTTTTTCCATTCAATTTATAGCATAATCAAAGAACCATCTAGATGGCTGGTTGACGCTACCCGTGACCAAAAGGCTGGCTATTACCTAGGTCAAAGATTAAGCATTGCCAATTGCCATCCAGCGTGACAATGCTGCCAGCCTTTTGGGCACGCTCCCGGTCGACAGCGATGGGGAGGAATTTTTTGACGCTTTTTAGTTTTTAGTTCTTAGTTTAAGTTTTTTTTTGTAATAGAATAAGTATGTTGTAAATACAATATGTTTTATAACAAAACTTTATCACTTTACAGAATTCATGGAAGTCATGACCGGCGGCGATGACTAAGCGACTGAAACTACCACCTAAGAGTTAAACCCCAGAATATATGAAGGAATATTCACAAATAGCGAAATGATACAAATTTATCATTTGACATGTCTCAGAAACTTTACAACGTGAACCTAAACACCTCCATTTGATTAATACATACGTTATTTATATTATAAATAAATGATTTTGCTAATAAATTAATCATAATTCTGTTAGTGTCGTTATTATTTATAAGCTCCTGAAATTAATTAAAATTAGTTATCATTGAGAAATACGCAATTACTACTTTGACAGTTTAAATTTATTTTTATTTTTATTTTATTTAAACCTTTATTATCAGGCAACCATGGCCCATAGATAAATACCTTAAACTAACATATATATGTAATATACAAAATTAATTTATAAAAGCACTAAAATAATCTACAGTATTTTTTTTATCATTAATGGAAAAAGTAGTAATAACTACAAAAATATAAGTCTGTTTTGACAGCTGTTCAGTTTGTTTAACAAATCATTAAGATTTTTATTACAGTCATAAAATAAAGCTACCTAATAGAGTCCAATTAGATCAATATTTGCTAAATGTTTCTTCTTACATTTCTTCAAAGAAACCAGAATAAAATATAAACATTTACTCTAATTAAATAAATGCCGTTAGCAATAACTTGGAACTATTAAGAACTCCTCAAGTAAATATTTTACTTTCAACTAATAGAGTTCCCAAAAATATTTCAGATCAAAAGAAATACAATTTCTTTAAAATATTTTTACAAAGAAATGTGTTGTTTGAAGTAATTGGTCATTTAATTTTAACATTGACATAGGCTTTTAGTATTTTGCTGCAGGGATTTGTAAATCTAGAATTTGATAATATTAATTAGGTAAGAACTTTATTTATTTTGTCCCACTTTATGAAAAAAAAAATACCACATTTACCATATAACAGGCATGACGACTAAAAAAATCTAATTAGTCCGTCTTTTAGATTATAAAAAGATATTGCATACGTATTTTTTCGTTTTTCATCTAAACAAATAATTACGAAGTTATAGACCGCTGAAATTGCGCGTGACGTCACGCCTACGTACAATTTTGACATAGGCGTGACGTCAGGACCCCCCACTCCTGAACTTCGATACTCATTATCTTTGTTATTATTGATAGATTTTTAAAAACAAAAAATACGTGTCCAATATTTTGCGATAATCTAAATTATGGACTAAATGGATTTGCTTATTTTTTACCCTGTCGTCATGCCTATTGTAATGTAAATATTAAAGGATGTACACAATTAACATTTAAACAAATTAAAAAATGTGCATTATTCTACATTGAAAATACATAAATATTCAGTATATGAATATATTTACACAACTGCTCGACTATCGTACCACATTGAATTAAGAAATACCGATTCCTAGAATCCCGCCAACCCAGAACAATACGAAACTTCTACCACTGCTGCATCCATTACGGAATTGGTTCAACATCGTTTTGAATTCTACGAAGAACCGCAGCAAAGGTACTGTGTACAGACTTTAAGGTAAAGCTTTTAATGATTTCTCAGTACCGGGACGACTTCCTAACTTTTCACACCAGTGGATTTACCGCTAGGTTATTCGAGAGATATCGCTCGATTCGTCTAGGCATAGGCAGTGTCATTTGTCTTGTGTTTATATGCGACAGTAAACAATTGACAACTACCGTTGCGAAAGATGACTTTTAACTTCGATTCGGTTTTTGTAGCATACACGGTCTTCTTTATTTATTATGAATTAGTATTACATACATTTTTTTTAATGTATTTTAAACGTATGCCCTATATATGTTCTATGTATCTATCATTGTTCTGGTCGTTGTCGCAACAAATTTTAATACTATTACGAAACGAGCGTTGTCCCGCGGAGAATCCGCTAATTTCAAAGCGCTGTAAAACCAAGCGACAGAGTTTTAAAAACAACAGGGTACGTACAATATACATTTGTACTTAAAGATTACTATTTGCGACAAAAATCCCCTTGTATGAAAGCGCTGTAAGAGACAGCGCACGGATGCGTCGCGCGACGTCTCCCCAGAAAGCATTGAAGCAATTATGACAAGACTGCAAATGGGCGCAATGGACTATGAGTATTACCGGCGTTTCACATTTACTGTGTTATTAATGATACTGAAATGTTGCAATTTTCAAGCTTGAGAACGTTTTTAGTAGGAATTAAATGTGCACATGCTGGATGAATCCAAATGGGACGTGTTGTGGGGATTTATGTTCTTTCTTTAAAAGTGAATACTTAGAATTTATTTACTGGTTGTTGTATTTACGAGTATTCATATTGGGTAATCGTGGAGGAATAAGATTTTGTCTTGGTCAGCAGTTGCACTTGAAGCAGGACTAGAACTTGTGATTAGAAAAATAAATATAAGCTTGTATACGATGAACTGCTGCCCAAGATACAGGCTTGCCTAGTTTGAGGCCATCTTATGGGCGGATTACCTAATTATGTAATTGTAATTTGATGGGGATAAAACTTCTTGTAATTACAGAGTTTTGGAAAATAAACCATTTTGTTTCTTTCAATTTAGTGTGTTAAATGTAAGAAAAGTTAGTCAGACGACTGCACGGAGAAAAAGTTCAGTTCTATTTGACCCGTCACGTTAGTGTTCAAAATACCTATTACTTAGGTACCTATTAGATTTTAGTGTTTTTATTAATATAAATCAGACCAAGTTAAAAACATAGAAAGTCTACATTGCCTGACAACTGTCAACAATATGAAAACTGTCGCTTGCAAACTGAAAAACAAATGAAAACTAGAACAGTGTAAAAACATTACAAAAAGTACGAAGCGAATATTTGTTAGACATGTTTCAATAAAAACCGGCCAAGTGCGAGTCGGACTCACGCACGAAGGGTTCCGTTCCATTGTCTATGAAAAATAAATGTACCTACTACCTACAATTAGCCGAAACACGAACATTTCTCGACAACAAAAAATAACTTTGTTTTTCATACAAATATATGAATAACAAAGTTATAATTTGCGGTCACTGAAAAAGTGCTATATCTCAAAAACTACTGACTGTATTTCGTTCAAACCAATTTTGGTTAATAGTTTTTATTAAGATCTATAACATATATTTTTTTTAGATTTTTCACTTTGATAGTTTAGAAATTACAGGGGGGGGGACACACATTTTAGCACTTTGAAAGTGTCTTACTCTGAAACGATTGACTTTGAGAAAAAATGGTTTTAGAAACCTCAATCTCATTTTTAAAGACCTATCTATAGACACCCCACAAGTGTAGGTTAGACGAAAAATTTTTTTTTTTGTTTCAGTTCCATGTATGGGGAGCCCCCTTCTAATATTATTATTTTTTTATTTTTGTGTAAAAATTGTAAAGCGGTTAACATAATACATCTACCTACCGAGTTTGAATGGTGTAGTCTTAATAGTTTCGGAATAAACTGGCTGTGACATACGGACAGACAGACAGACAGACAGACAGACAGACAGACAGACAGACAGACAGACAGACAGACAGACAGACAGACAGACAGACATGACGAATCTATAAGGGTTCCGTTTTTTGCCATTCGGCTACGGAACCCTAAAAATGTGAAATTCAATTTTCACCTGATGTGATGGACGTGTATCAATAGTTTTATAAGTTTTCAACAAAAAAACCGGCCAAGTGCGAGTCGGACTCGCAACGTTGTTCGGTACGTAAAAGAGTAATTTCCAGTTTGAATCGCTGCTTCATGAAATTTATCGGACGGCTGATGAAGGTTCGTTCCATTATTATGAAAAATAAACGTACCTAGTACCTAAAATTAGCCAAAACATGATAATAAAGTTTATAATTTGCGGTACTGAAAAAGTGCTATATCTCAAAAACATTGACTGTATCTTGTTTCAAACCAATTTTGTTGAAGTTTTTTGTTAAGATCTATAGATATATTTTTTATCCTCTTCTTTGGTGGTTCTTCGATGTCTTTCCTGCGACTGGGGTTTACCGACCTTTTTTTTCCTTCACGTCATTATTAAGTTCACTTTTCTAACATTTCAATCTAACTTCACCATCCCCTCACAATTCTCTGTTTTTTTCGAGATATATTTTTTCTTTTAAGAATTTTTCTTTCTTTTCCAATTCGCGCACGATTTTTGCTCTCCGTACGAGTCATCAGCAGAAAATTAACAACGGGGAGAAGCCAGGAGGTCAAAAACCAGAATCAAATTTTAGCACTTTGAAAGTGTATTACTTTGAAATGATTGACTTTGAGAAAAAAATGGTTTTAGAAACCCTCAATCTCATTTTTAAAGACCTATCTATAGATACCCCACAAGAATAGGTTTGATGAAAAAAAATAATTTTATTTTCAGTTCCATGTATGGAGAGCCCCCTCTAATATTATTATTTTTTTATTTTTGTATTGAAATCGTAAAGCGGTCAATATAATAACATCTGCTACCGAGTTTGAACTATGTAGTCCTAATAGTTTCGGAATAAAGTGGCTGTGACATACGGACAGACAGACAGACAGACAGACAGACAGACAGACAACCAGACAGACAGACAGACAACATGACGAATCTATAAGGGTTCCGTTTTTTTGCCATTCGGCTACGGAACCCTAAAAAATAACAAGAATATGTATCATATTATATTATGTTCTCTTTGTACCGTTGACTTTGAGCATGTTTAAAGACACGTAATCTTTCGTAGATTAAGGTGCAAATTAGACAAAACATCACTAGTACTTTGTGAATCCAGGTACTAAAACTGCTGAAACCATGTAATTAGATAAATAGGCTATCTAACACTGAAGAATCGGTCCAGTACTTCCTGAGCTACGCGCATTCAAACAAACAAACTCGTTAAGCCTTATAATATAAGTATAAATTTTGTTAAACGAAATAAAAAAAAAAATAAAGACATTATTTAATGATTTTTTAAAATAATTTTGCTTGATTTTTCAATCATTAAAAACCTTGCAAAATTCATATCTTTTACTTGCAAAAATTCCGGATCTCTTCTAATCGTTAGTCCTTTCAAATACTAGATCCAATACACTGCCTTGTTACTACACTATCCACAGCAGTGGATCGTAGTAACCAAGCAGTATTTGTATTGCGGTCCAGTGCATTTCCCTGGCGCTCGACACCGATGCACGATGTTAATTGCTCTCAGCAAAGTGCATGATATGCTCTGTGTGTACTCAGATAACTTTGAATAAACTTAACTGCTGTTGTTTGAATTTAGCAGTCGGTAAACCAGTTGTGTTATACGAGGTGGCGTAAAAGCACAGATTACTTAATAGTTACTTCAGTAAAAGTCACCTGATGTCCTTCTACTTATCATAAGGGCTTTAAGCTACTTTTAATCTAAAATAATAATAATTCCTACGGAACGTGATTGAAACCACTTGCGAAAGCTTACAATGCAACGATTTCGATCTTAGTATACCTACGTCAACATGGTACCTATGTATCTACTAAATCACATTTGGTTGTTCATATAGGTACCTAGTTCATCGAGTTTATTTTCCCATTTTATATTGGCTAAATAACAAATATTTAGTTTAAAACGTTAAAATAACCAATATACCAGGAAGCCCAAATAAATTCCAATTTTGACGGCATCAGCTAGCTGAAGTTTTCAATTGATTGCTTTTTCAATTTCCAATAAAGTACGGGTTGAAAATTCGTTTTATATAAAAGTTTTTATGTGTTCTATCTCCCCTATGCTGTCAATGTGGTGTGAGGCTGCGGAATTGTTTGAAAGAGTTATGCGGCTCTGGTACACAAAGGGCTCCAGAAGGAACAAATATGGGTGTTTAAGTCTTGGGTTCAACACCCTTCACCTGCCCATAATTTTTGGGGGCGGTCTCAAGTAATATTGATGTTCTAAAAGTGCAGTTTTCTAGTCTACTTTGAATAAATGATTTTTGATTTGTTGTTTAATTGATTTGAGTCAGTGAAAGTCTGACAGTAGAGGTTCTACTTAACTGCAGCCACAGAGGAAGAAGTCATTTGATACGCCACAAATTTCCCAGAAAAACATCCATGTCGACAGCTCTATAATAAAGGGATGCAATTTAATGTCGTGATCGTCATCAGTGTGGAAACGATGGAGACGAGGAAAATATGTATTGATAACTCCACATTCCCACGAAATTGCTAGTCCCAGAACCTTTGTTATTTTTTGTTTATTGTCTGCTATGGTAATTGTATAAATTGGTTGATTTTTCATAATTTTGGTAATCAGCTGAGAAAGTTTCCAAAAATTACTCTTTGGCAACTGTCTAAAGATTTTGAAATATCGTATTAAATATTTATATTTCAGTAGTTTTCTTGTCAATACATGTATCATTCGTATCAATAACGCAACGAAGTAGGCTAATCTTATTTATATTGGAGCGCACAACGCTAAGTAAACTAGCGAGAAGCATTATTCTGCAATATTCCTAACAAACTTTAATCATATTGGATTATTTTGTAATCTTGTTTTTCTCTATAAAAAAAGTACTTTTATTATGAGTTTGTTCCTCATAATACCTTCATTAATATTAATTACTTACATATATTGAATGTAGTTCAATATTTGCGAGCCGAGGTACCTGTCTGGAACAGAAACGTCCTAAATAAAATTTACCAATCCCTACATCAAAGGACATCATTTTTTTGGGCCTTTTTCCAAAGTTAAATTAATTGCACATCGAAAAATAATTTCTTAAATAACTAAAAATAACTAAAACTAAAAATAACAAATTTTCTGACTTCTATAACTCAGCTCGCATTAATCCTACAACATTGGTGCCATAGCGACTATCGCTCCAAATAGGTATTTCTAAACGTATACATAGCAATATTTTTTATTCGCCTTTGAATAAAGGCCCAAAAATGTATGAAGCCTAAATGTTCACCTTTTGTATCTATAGGTGCAGCCGTTTTAGCGTAAAAAATACACAAATCGCTTTCACAGTTTTAATATTAGTTAGAATTTGTCACTGTCAGAACAACCGTTAATGAGCACGGATTTGTTTCAGCAGAAATATTAAAGGTTAAGTGCCATTCAGCCTACGCAGTATCTGTCAATCCTGGGGTTTTCGTTCAAAAGTAATATTTTACTGTTGTGTTTTTGTTTTATTTTCATTTTAAGTGACCAAATTTTTGATAAAATAAAAGAAAAACATTTTCGCTAGGAAATAAACATTGCTTAAGACAAAGGTAAAGATTTTTTTTTCATACCATTGCCAAGAAGAGTAATAGAGTGAATAAAAAGAATATGTTTATGCACCAAAACTTTCCACAAAAATTTCTCAATTTCTTGCCCAAAATCGCATGAAAATCCGAAGTCTTGAAGTTATTCGCAAGACGTAAGCGCGGACTTGTTCTTAGGTAGTACATTCATCAAGTAGTTAATTAGTGCTTCTTAAATTAGACACTAATCAAATACCAACTTGTTGAGCGTGTTGTAATTAAATGTTCCTCTAATGATCACGTTTCATAACGTCATTATATACCTATCTATAAACAGTACAATTTGTTTTGTATTTCCGTAACCTGGTTGCGCTCTGAAACTTAATGTAAAGGTATTATCACGTTAGAATTTATCTGTTATTCTTGCACACACATATTTTCTTTTAAGTTGCCAAATAATATTAACTACATTATGTTCTTTTCGTTCTTGTAAAATGGTTTTCTTTTTTTTCTATAACATCATAAAAATTATGCTTAAACTTCCAGTTCTCGCAGTAAACTCGCATACTAGTGCCCTTAAAATTACCGTCGGCCATATTATTTATATTATTCTCCTTTCCCAATAAATATTTCCCCCTGACCGGCACGTGACAGAGGAGTAAATTAATCTTGGAAATCGGAACAGCCTTTTTGGCCCAATAACAATATACTGTTGCTTCAATTTATTGCATGCAACAGGCAAGTAAATGGGTTTCGCGAGATTACGTACAGAGGAATTGATGCTGGGTCGGTCGTTTGAAGAGTCTCGTTTTTGTCATTGGTTTTACATTTAAATATGTTGAAGAGTTGTTTGCGTAAAAAGGGTCTTACTACAAAATAGATAAACACACGTTCAACACGTGTTTTAGAAAATACTCCATACAAAATTTTCTGAAACACATGTTGAACGTGTATGACATGATCTTTTTTATAAGTAGACCTAAAATGTTTATCCTATAGTTTCACTTTTATTTTTCGACGATCCTAATCTTAAAAGAGGTACTTGAATTTTCATGTTTATGATCGCTGTAAAATGAGCAGAACTATTGCTGAATTGCTTGTGTGTGTTTGAGTGCAAAAAAAACGATTCTTATTCATCATTCCACTGAAACTGGCCACAACGATAAGACGATAAGATCGCCGATTATATCTACTACTTTAACCCGGCGTGCGCACAGTGAAAATATGTAACAACAATAGTAGGGTTGGGTCTAGGAGACCCGTATTAAAATTCGTCATAACTTCTGTATTAAAAAGACATTTTGTGTGATATTGTATTAATTAGTTTAAACAAGTATTACTTTAGAGATTTTGGACGAAAAAAAAAACAACTTTATACGAAACTATATTATTAATGTAATTTTTTTAAATGCATTATAAAATATTCACCTAATGACAACCTCTGTCTTAAAATTATAAAAACTTAAACAAAACATAAACTTTTTTTTAAAGAAAAGAGGAAAAGCTTGTAGCTAAGCCATGCGGATCGATCAATCATAAAGTTAAGCAACTCTTGGCGCGGTCGGTCCGTGGATGGGTGACCATCTTATCATAACAAGTTCTTCCGTGTTTCGGAAGGCACGATAAACTGGTGGGTTCCGGCTGTTACTTGACCATCTTTGGCAGTCAGAAGTCGGGTAGTCAGAAGCCAGAAAGTCTGACAACCAGTTTTACCCATGAGTATCGGATTGCCCGAGTAACCGGGTAAGACAGGTAGGGGAGAGCGGGGCTGAAAGTTCCCCGGGTTGGTTGTTCCGATAGCAATAACTTTTTAAAATAAAGAGATAGCAATATGCGTGTAATTAGCTATTATACCGACCAGGCGATGCGCTCATTTGGCGGCCATATCTGTTGGTCAGTCGCCGGCGGTTGAGTGACTGTGTGTATAGTGCTGTAAAATCACACGTTCGTAACTTTTTTCGTCTTTGAAGTTTTTGGTCTAACTTTGTCTGTAGTGCACCGATTCCAAGGTAACTTTTTTTCATAGTAGGGACATTACTAAGGTATCTTTTAGTAGAAGTTCTTCATTGTAGCTTATTTTTGTGTCTGATTATTTTCAATCATAAAGCCACAAGGTGATTTGGGGTTACAAGTTCCTCGGTAGCGGGGCTGATTGTTCCGCGGAACAATTTACCCCATCGACCTTCAGTACTGAGTAATGTTACAGTTTTCATGACCATATTTGTTTCTTTTTTATACCAGATCAGTCTAGTGCTGAATGAATCAAGTACTGACCAGGAACTACAATCAACTCCTGCCAAAACAAGAGCCACAGTTGAGTTCAACACTCAAATCGTGAGACCCTTATCTAAGGCGCCACCAAGAGAGCAGACGGCTACCAATTGAGTTACAAGAAAGAGTTCCAAAAAATATAAACCGGCCAAGTGCGAGTTGGACTCGCGCACGAAGGGTCCCGTACCAGAATCTATGAAAAAATAGCCAAAATCCAAACATATTTCGTCAGCAAAAAATAACTTTGTTTTTCATACAAATATATGAATAACAATGTTATAATTTGCGGTTTCCGAAAAAATGCTATATGTCAAAAACTATTTACTAAATCACGTTCAAAATAATTTTCTTAGAAAGTTTGTATAAATATCTATTATTGTGATTTTTTTCATATATTCTAAACTTATGGTTCAAAAGTTAGAGGGGAGACGCTTATTTTTCGACTTTTGGAGCAATTATTTCCGAATATATCAACACAATCAAAAACCGGCCAAGTGCGAGTTGGACTCGCGCGCGAAGGGTTCCGTACCAAGCTGTAGTTCCACGCTTGAGTAACAGATGGCGTTGTATTCAAATTGCACTGTCTTTATAATTTATTGTATGGGGACCCCCTTAATATATAACTTTTTTTAATTTTTAGTATTTGTTGTTGTAGCGGCAACGAAAATACATCATTTGTGAAATTTTCAGCTTTCTAGCTATCACGGTTAATGAGATACAGCGTGGAGACAGACAGACAGACAGTCAGACAGACAACGAAGTCTTAGTAAAAGGGTTCCGTTTTTACCCTTTGGGTACGGAACCCTAAAAATGATTTTAATAAACCCCTAGTTATTTGAAAATACTTATCCAATGATATATCACACGTAAGGGTTGGAATAAAAATAAAAATCACGACCCACTTCACATGTAGGGGAAGCACCGTAATATTTTTTTTTTACTTTTTATTTTTGTACTGTTTTGTATTTTTGTCGGCGTGGTTGATATACATATTGGCACCAAATTTCAGCTTTCTAGCGCTAACAGTCATTGTGATTATCCGCGGACGGACGGATAGATAGATATAGCGAAACTATAAGGGTTCCTAGTTTACTACGGAACCCTAAATACGGTAAATTCTTTATTTGGTAAATAAATACATGCAAAGATAATTTTAAATGTTGTTTTTTATTTAAGAAAACTTTTGTAATTCTGTCAGTATGTTACTTTATCAGACCGGAACAATTTGCCCCGAGGGTGGAACAAGTTACCCCAAACGTGGGGTTAAAAGTTCCTGTCCGAAATTTGATGAAAACTTGCTTCTATAAAAAAAACGGTGAATATATTTGTCTCAAATACTACAGAAATAGAAAGAACGATAAATATTGGTTTGATAAATGGCCGCATTGAAACTGAAATTTTATTTTTTAACACGAATATCTCATGTTTTAAAAAAATCGGAACTTTCAGCCCCGCTCTCCCCTATTCCTCCATGTTTTGGTGTAAAATTTTCATAATCCGAGTCAGATTCCTCAAAAATACTTAAAATCACTTTCTTCGCGATCTATTATTGCCAAATATCAAAAAAATAACGCAATAAATTACTTTTCCAAATGGCGCGAAATTACGACAAGAAGTGTATGGTTGGGTCAAATTTACCTTTTTTGTGTTTAGCCACGTCTTACCATCGCTGCAGTTGCAACACATTTAAATTGGTATGTCCCGCGGGGAGGGGTGACTGTTAGCTCCAGCTACTGTGAAGCTTGGCGTCGTCACACAAAAATTAGGAGAAATACACACGTTTTAAAATGGAGCGGGTCAAATAGACCCAACTGTGCGCTCGCCGGGTTAATTGGTTTTAGATCAAAAATATAAAAATTGCTGTACCTAATAATCTATCTAGAAGTAACTATGTTCCAAAAACTAATTTACATACCTACTTAAAACGATTGCAGAATCAACCTCATTATTTACGATATTATGAGCTGAGTTTATGTTCGCTAAAATGTAATAATACACGACATCGCTATCTAGTAGGAATTCCGCCTTATAAATTATTGAAGCATCCACGTAATCTGATTGGAACAGCTCCGTCTAACTATCTGTAATCTAATTTGGGTGAATTTGGTGTAGGTAGGGCTTACGCAGAATCTACGTGGGATAAATGAGATTTCTCGTACGGCTTAGGTTGTTTTTGAATTTTACAGTGTCGATTAGGTACTGAAATTACATTTACGTTTAATAAATTCGTAGCATCAATGAAAATGTAACACTACTGGTCTACCAATCACCGAAATAATTAACACACAATGACAAAACGCACTTTCTTGATTTATTGATGAAGAAATAGTTTGTTTTACTCACGGACGGTCGTTTTTTGACATACTTATTAATCCGCATAGGAAAACGTCAAAGTTACCGCCCTTATGCAAAACGAATCATTTTTAGGGTTCCGTACCCAAAGGGTAAAACGGGACCCTATTACTAAGACTTCGTTGTCTGTCTGTCCGTCTGTCGGTCGGTCTGTTTGTCTGTCTGTCTGTCTGTCCGTCTGTCTGTCTCCAGGCTGTATCTCATTAACCGTGATAGCTAGAATGCTGAAATTTTCACAAATGATGTATATCCGTTGCTGCTATAACAACAAATACTAAAAAATAAAAAAAAATAATTATTAAGGCTGTTGATTTATATTCATTAATTGCAAAATTCTTAACTAGTAGCGCCATCTGTTAGAAATAATGTGCAACTTAAGTAACTCAAACTTGACCATTCCTATTGTACTTTTTTCATAGATAATGGTACGGAACGCACTTGGCCGGTTTTTTTGTTTATTGAACTTCATGCTTACCAGTCACTTGGAATCACAATAAAATGTTCACCAGCGCAGAACCAAAAAGTACTATTTGATCATTACATCCATCACTCCCACGCAGCTCCTGAAACATACGAAGGTCGCACGCTCTTAGAATTACTGAATATTTTCACGACTTTCCCAAACGTATTATTAATGATAGACGCACACCTATCAGAATCGACCGCAGGACATCGCAAAACTTAAGAGGAAGCGGCTGAATCTGGAAGAATAATACAACCAGATGACGTCGGATGAAGTCATCAGATTTAAGCGGCTCACAGTTGTGTATAGAAAGAAGAAAGATAGAATCCTTCGATGCAACCAGTTAAGATAAATATGAGATGCCGCCTTTTTTTCTGGTGAGAAATTATCAAATGATTGTTTTTAGTGGTGACACCCGAGCGCCATCTCCCGTCCAATCCAATACAGATACCTAACGAAATAACCGTGTCAGGTGAGGACCTGCGTCATACGGAAGGTGAGGATGCCATGACTTTTCCTGAGCCACTCCTCAAAGAGGGAAATTACCGCCACTATTGTTATGTGTCATGTAGAATTCGATTCGTTCCCTGTGGTCAATTCCGATAGATGTGCGTTCACCATAAGGGGTCATTTAGTCGGTAACCTTATAAGTTTCACCATCGATTATTGAGTTTGGTTACTTCCTTCTGGGCTACTCCCTTCCTCCATGGAGTTCGGAGTCGATAGCGGAAATGACGTCAGAGTGGTGCCCGTATAACCGGGGCCTGTCGTCCTAATGACCGGATACTTTGTTTTTAAATGAGTTAAGTTGGAGTTTTGTAATTAGAATAATGCTCTAACTAGTTGTTAGACAGGTTGTTGTATTTAATTTGTTTCTTTTTAAAATTTGGAACCCCTTTTTTCATTAACTAAATTACCGTATTCTGTGGTAAATAATCCACCCACCCAGATAAAAAGCGGATCATAAATGGACTATCTAATACAGAAGATTTTTTAATCGGATCAGTGGTTCTTAGCAGGTTCAGGGAAACAAAATCTTCAGCTTTTATTGTTATTAGTATATTTTTTTATTTTCTTTTATCGTCCCACTGCTGGGCCTCCTCTCACACAGAGAAGGATTGAGCATCAATCACAGATTGGTGTTATTAGTACACCTAGATTAACATCTGAAACCCCAATTACAAATATTTATTTGTTAATACAAATTATACGACAAATTAATTAAGAGCTTCTTGATTCCTATTTATGTATATTCCTACATATACTGTATAGATTGGAACACGACATATTATCCCAACATTGCACACAGGAACCACGCAATACATATTTATTCACCATTTATCAGTCAATACATCAATTGCTGAAAATATGATACGTATGGGCTTTGACGATTTATCGCTATTGAATAATTTGCGTAGTCGACAGATGGATTTATTACTAATTAAATGGCTTAGCAATAAATCTCTTTGTGGCTAATGTTGACCCAGATAATGTACGTAAGTAAGCTGCTGTCGTTTGGACTTGCAAATGTACCTAAGTCAATTTGGAACTCAATATTATTTTTTTCGACTGGCGAGTTGGTGATTGATAAAAAGTGACGTCACTTTAAGTTTGTTTTTTATTAAATTAAATATGTAGATTATGTTACTGCTATTGGTCTGAAAGGGGATCAATTAAAATTTACAAGGAAAAATTATCCTGTTAAACTTTCTTATAACGTCACTGTTATGTCAATTTTACAACACTGTGACGTAATAAATCCAATACTTCTTTCAACTCTCAAGGCGCTGCATCTGAAAAATTGTGTATGTAATTGATATACACATTGGTACCCAAGTTCAGCTTTTTAGTGCTTACGGTCAGTGAGATTATCCGCGGACGGGCAGACAGACAGACAGAGCGAAACCCTAAAAGTAACACAATTCTCAGAAGTGATTGATACGTAAAGAAAGATTGCGTTTCAGAGATTCGAGTACGTTAGACTCACTAATGATGTTGTGCCCTGTCTAGCATAACGAGGTTCCAAGTAGCATTCAGTTCCAGAATTTGGCCAATCAATCTACATGACAGAGGCTGTTACTGGAATTCCAAAGAAAGGAATTCTAATACTTACTAGGTAAGATCAAAAATAAACTAACGTTACAAGTATACATATAATATTTATTAATTTTACCTCTATGATGTTGTAATTGTATCGAAGAGCTCGTGGCTAAGTCAAAGCTGCGCGGATCGATTGGTCCGTGGATGGGTGACCATCTTTTCATAACGAGTTCTTCCGTGTTTCGGAAGGCACGATAAACAGTGGGTCCCGCTGTCATTTGAACAATCTTTGGCAGTCGTTACGGTAGTAGAAAGCCAGAAAGTCTGACAACCAGTCTTACCAAGTGGTGCCAGGTTGCCCAGGTAACTGGGTTGTGGAGATCAGCAGATAGGCAGTCGCTCCATATAAAACACTGCTTCTCAGCTGCATCCGGTTAGACTGGAAGCCGACCCCAAAAATAGTTGGGAAAAGGCTAGGCAGATGATGACGATGTTGTAATTGTATATTTGAAGGCTCATTCTCTATAGACAGCATGCGAGAAGTCCCGTAAGCGGGCGCGTGATGCGAGGACTACCTATGTCTGCTCATTTCTGCTCTGCTGAACAAATGAGTGGAAATATCCTCCCCACGGCATCCCCATTTGCTCTCACAAATAATTAAAAGTCGTTTTAAACGCTTGTAATAAAACATCCTAATTGAGAACCTCCTTTTTGGAAATCTGTCAAAAAAGAATAATCACTATATCGGTGCCATATCCAATAATTAACAGTAACTGCTAATTAATATGAATGTTAGCATACATTAGCACATTAGTTAGACGGATGGCTATCCGATAACCTACTCTTACTGTGGGATTCAATATTCTGTCTATCTCTAGATTTGCTTACTAGCGATAGAATTTTGACATTAGCCCCATACAAGTAATGTCAAATTCCTATCTCTGGTAAGCTAATCCAGAGTTAGATAGGTTATTGGGAACGGCCGTTAATCGGATACTTATCCAACAGGTAGGTAATCGGTCATACTCGTATTATGTGAACGACCTTATCATTAGCTTCATATACTATGTCAATAACCATACGTTATCTAATATCTACATACTTTGTTGTTCGATGATTCATGATTACCGGGTATGAAATACGTAGGTGTGAACAATTCATTTATTTAGATAACTAGCTAGTTTCCTACGGTTTCATCTACGTCCAAAGGGAACCACTTTGCGCAACCAAGTATAAAGTCTTTTCTCGAGGTATTCCTCGAAGCGCCACCGTTTTGAAACGCACCTAATGAAGCACACCTTTATTATTCCTCGGAGCGCACCTAGGATTATTAAAGTGGGCTTTTGAGTAGAAACATAACATCACTTCTAAGTACAGACGACAGCACATCAAGTTACCACAATCTGTCAAATCTCTTCAATCGATTTTCAACCTTATCGCAAAGGGGGTAGGTTAATATTTGATTGGTAAAATTTGTCAGATTCGTATACCTGCTGTCGTCTGTACTTTCGATACTTGCCTAACTGTTTACCGCGTCTGGTGGTAACTTTCTCCTGCACATGGATAAAAAAAGAGTATAAATCTCTCCATCTTAATGGAATCACTATAAGTTAATAATTTATTGCTTCCGGAAATAATAAAGCAAATAATGTGCGGCCATTGTTTTCAATACGCATAAACAACAATAAACAACACTGTTTATTTACAAACACCGGCTAAGCGCGAGTGGAACTCGCACATGAAGTGTTCCGTACTATTATCTATAGTTATATAAAATATCCAAAGTAATTACGTTTTTTTGTATGGATAGAGCTTCTATAATATTCTTCCAAAATATTTACTTACTTATTTTCCTCTATTTTTCAGGGTTTTTTGACATAGCAGCAACTACAATACACCTGTGAAAGTATCTACTGATTAAACACAGTGATTCACGAGACACAGCTTGGTGACAGACGGACGGACAGACGAACATGGAAATCTTAGTAATATGGTACTTTAATGCCCATTTTCCCTCCGGTTACGGGACCCTAAAAATCGAGCGTCAATGTCTGAAGTGCGCAAACGCATGAACGCCATCCTAAGACCGCCAATCATCCATTTACTGTCACTCATACATACACAAACAGTACTAGAACAATTATAGTTGCTTACAGATTAATTGGCGATAGTATTTTTATTGGCAAAGCTGTGTAGAAAACGTTAGTATATCCGGATACGTCAGATGACGGAGGTAGGTAGTAAAATTGTGAGAAGTTAGGTCATGGATGGGGAAGACTTTATTGAGTAGGACCGACTGGAATGTGCTTAAATATTATATGTACTATTGAAATGGGAAAGTAATTTTGTCTGTCTGTCGACCTTTACGCTTAAAGTACTGTACCGATTTGAATTAAGTTTAGTTTAGACAAATATATTTTAGATACTTCGAAAGAAGATAAGTAGGCTATAACCTATCTAGATATAACTACTTCTTTTCCTTATTGTGGAAAGTCGTTTTCCCTGGACGTAGGAGAAAAAGCTGGAAACAGCTCCTCATTAGATAAAATACCTATGGACATACTTAATTTGATGCTACCTATTGTAACGATGCTCAGGCATGCGATGACGACGTGAAGATCTGTCAGCAAAGGGTAATTTTTGGGTAAATGTGTGTTCTATATTATTTACCGTTGAAAACATTAGTAGGAAATTTGAATTACTTGACTCTCTCGTCTTGACACTTTAAAATGGAGATTTCACTAGATTTTTTTTGCTAGCAAAAAATGTGCAATTGTGTTCTTGCAAAAGGTCGACTCTTCAGAAAAAACTATATTATATTGTGGTAGAAACGCACCTATCGGATTTATCTTTAATGTGAGTAAACAATAACAAAAACTCTATCATAATAAAAAGTCTATAACCACTCAAGTTAAGAGAACAACCATTGAACCTTATAAATAGGCTGGGCAACCACTAGAAAGAAAATGATTAATCTGAGAATGTTTACAATTTGATGTAGTGTAAGTGACATGTAGTATTTATACTGATGATTTATTTATAGCTCGTCTTAGGGCGGCCCTGTCGTTAACATTGGGCGTCACGATCCAGGCATGCCTGCAATCATGCCATCTTGACAGGCAGGGATCGACAACATTTGACATTAATTAAACAATATTTTTTAACGCGTCACTATTGTTTTTTTAAGATATTTCTTCAATTATTTTATTTAATAAGTTAGTATGTTCGAAGTAATGTGTAACTGTATGTGACGAGTAAAATAAATATAAGATTACTTAGTACTTAACTAAGTAGATTTTTTTCTGCTGATCCGTCAAATGTATCATTGTATACCTATATATCCTTTAAGTTCGTTTTTAGCTTGAATGATTTCCCATTAAAAGAAAGCCAATTAAAAGTATTTGCAAACAAATATTTTGGTTGGCAAAACGGCTACTTACAACGGCCTGATTTCCCAAAAATCTATAAAACTGACAACCAATTACATTAAATCAAAAATGTTATCAATTTTCAGCATTTTCCAGATAAAATTTATTAACCAACAAATACTGGAAAGTAAAAGGTCGTAACAAAAATACCCTATATGACCTGAATGAAAAGGTTATGGAAATGCCAAACGTTTTTACTTTCCCATGGCACTCAATTAATTTACACTGTTCAATTAAAATAAACTTAAATAAAATGTAGAATAATTATGTTGTGGCTATTTCCTGCGGTTTTGCCCATGACCCAAGGGAACTACTTTCCACAATCAAATTAAAAGTAGATAAATTGACTAGCAGTGAGAATGTAACACTGAAGACACTAACCTAACACTAAAAGGATATTTCCAATCGGATCAATACTTTTTAAAATTAACCAAACAAACTCATAAGCCATAAAATCATCATCATCTACCTACTCGTTTCCCAACTATGCTAGTGTCGGCTTTCAGAAATAGGGAACAGCTGAGTACTAGGGTTTTACATGAAGCGATTGGTCATCTTAATTCCTCAACCCAGTTTCTTGGACCACCCGATAAGTACTCATTTATAAGACTACTTATTTGTCAGTTCTTTTTTTTCCATTATGAGATCACAAAATACATATAAATAAGTAAGAACCGCCATGGATCTACAGCATACAGAGCTACACACATATTTTTTGTCTAATAAAGAATATAGACTGGCTAGGTCGGCCGTGCGGTGGACTTCTTTTTTTGTACCTCTAGGACGCAGCTAAAACCGCGGGGAATAGCTAGTAAGAAAATATCTGCTACCCTTCCCGGAATTTCCTTTGCACAGTACAGTGACACTAATTAAGTTTAGTTGGCAACCGCAGAAATGCCATCGTGAAGTGGTTGCCTAAACAACCAAGGGACTGACATAAGTAAATATATATTCAACAAATTCAATTTTCCTACACTTTAGTTGTACGGTTGTACACTTGTGTGGTCAAAATGTATGCACGGCACGCACCAACATGGAAATCATCTGTCATGTCAGACTGTGTTCGAGAAAAAGGGCCGTGACGTTTGGACGGAGAGACGGCGAATTGGTGGCAAAAATAAAAGTTTTGTGTATATTTTTTATGGTTGTTACTACTTAAACCTTCCTTGATAAATAATGGATTATGTGACACTGAAAGAATTTTACTAATCAGAACAGTATTCTATATATGTTCGTATTATTTATATGTATATATGATAGGTATATGTAGAGTGTTTTTCGGTTTGTGATTTTTCCTGTTTTATTTAATAAGTGAGCACCTACCATGCCATTTCACCTCCACCTAAAGGTAGACTGATAGAGAACTGAACTGAACGTCTGAGAAGGCGTTAAGTCCGCCTTAGTACATTGTTTTAAAATACCTATGTTTGCAAAAAGTATATTAAATATTTCTCGAGATTATCGCATACACGCCAACAAACGAACAAAACTCTTCAGCTTTGTCATATTAGGGCCTATAGTTTACAGAGAAAAGAAGAAGTTCTTAAATTGAGCATACCAACTCAACGCCTGAAGGCACCCTACTTGAGTAAAGTGCACTTTTCAGTTAAAGAATCAAATCGAATTATTTTCTGTTGGCACCACAAAGGCCTCGTTTTTGCCCCTTTGAGGTTGAAAGTAAACACCCTAATTTTCAGTAAAAGCATAGCATTACACCATAATGTCACTGTTACAGTCAAGGGAATAATAAAGGAGGCACTCGGTGTCTGAATCGCACGAAATATTGCTACAAGCTATAAGATTTGCGTCTTACGGAGACTCCTGTTTCCTTAGGTGTTCGTTGTGTAGAATCTGTTTATTTTTCTGAAGTCTATCAACTACAATATTCCATTTTAATTTCATTCTAATTATTCTTCCTTAAGCTTTAATTACATCGCACTAGTATTGGAACTTGCTCTAATTGTTGTATTATTGCACTTTCGCCACGCTTTATCTACTTTTCATAATAAGATCTCATATTAATGTAAAGAAAAAATTACAATCTGAATACCATAGAAAACCAATCATTTATTTTAAACGTTGCCTCAAACCGTAATAAAAATATTTACGCAGCTCAAAATACAGACACCTACGAGATAATAATCACACAAGTAGGGAATGCAATCCCGGCCCTTTTTTTCAATCCCGGGATTACGGGACTGAATAAAGACAAGCCCGGGATCCCGGGATAGTTTCGGGATTGACAATTTGAAGTAAAACCTCGTCATCATCTATAAAAATAAACGTATCTATAACCTACAGTCAGCCAAAATACAAACATTTTTCGGCAGCAAAAATTACGTTGTTTTTAATACAAATATATGAATAACAAAGTTATAATTTATTATTTCACACGTTTGTTGTATGGGGACCCCACCTTGATATTTTTTTTTAAAATTTTTAGTATCTGTTGTTATAGCGGCAACGGAAATATTTACATCATTTGTGAAAGTTTCAGCTTTCTAGCTATCACGGTTTATGAGATACAGCCAGAAGACAGACAGACAAACAGAAACTGTACATGCAATATATTTCCAAAATAACTATCAGAAGGTGATTAGGGATATATTCTGATGCCAGAAATGCAATTAGTAAGAGTTTTGTCTGTCTGTCTGTCTTTTTGTATAACCGTTATAGAAACAAAAACTACACTACGGATTTTAACGAAACTTGGTACACTTATTATTTATACTTCTGAGCTAGTTTTAGTATAGTTTTCATCTCGCTACAATCAATAGGAGCAGAGGAGTGAAGGGAAATGCTGGGAAAACGGGAGAAGTTACTCTCCGTGCTATTAGAATTTAACATCAAACTCTTTGAGATCTTTGATTACGACGACCCGTTGTTACTGGCATAAGCGAGATGGTCCGCATACGAAGTCGCTGGCAGAAGCTAGTTAAACAAAAAATATTCTTAAGAAAACTTAAGAAATTAGGAACTTTGAGTTACGATAAATCACACTTTTTCAGTCAATTTTGAGTACTACTTATTACGGTAATAGGATTTTCTTCAATCCCGAAAATCCCGGTATTGGACAAAACTAATCCCGAAATTTTCGGGACTGGAATAAGGCCGGGATCCCGGGATCCCGGTTTTCGGGATCCCGGGATTGCATTCTCTA
>NWSH02000560.1:3687162-3713853 GCA_002382865.2 Heliothis virescens
AAATTTTTAGTATCTGTTGTTATAGCGGCAACGGAAATATTTACATCATTTGTGAAAGTTTCAGCTTTCTAGCTATCACGGTTTATGAGATACAGCCAGAAGACAGACAGACAAACAGAAACTGTACATGCAATATATTTCCAAAATAACTATCAGAAGGTGATTAGGGATATATTCTGATGCCAGAAATGCAATTAGTAAGAGTTTTGTCTGTCTGTCTGTCTTTTTGTATAACCGTTATAGAAACAAAAACTACACTACGGATTTTAACGAAACTTGGTACACTTATTATTTATACTTCTGAGCTAGTTTTAGTATAGTTTTCATCTCGCTACAATCAATAGGAGCAGAGGAGTGAAGGGAAATGCTGGGAAAACGGGAGAAGTTACTCTCCGTGCTATTAGAATTTAACATCAAACTCTTTGAGATCTTTGATTACGACGACCCGTTGTTACTGGCATAAGCGAGATGGTCCGCATACGAAGTCGCTGGCAGAAGCTAGTTAAACAAAAAATATTCTTAAGAAAACTTAAGAAATTAGGAACTTTGAGTTACTATAAATCACACTTTTTCAGTCAATTTTGAGTACTACTTATTACGGTAATAGGATTTTCTTCAATCCCGAAAATCCCGGTATTGGACAAAACTAATCCCGAAATTTTCGGGACTGGAATAAGGCCGGGATCCCGGGATCCCGGTTTTCGGGATCCCGGGATTGCATTCTCTACACACAAGTGACAAGAAGTGTCTTCCCTAAGGTTGACGATCCCCGAACTATTCCACCTAGGCGGAACTAAGTCGAACCGGAGTTATATAAACGATCTACGTCCAGAAAGACAGAATCAATTCCTGTATTATACCTGAAAGAGTTTCAGTGTGTTAGTTATAAGGAAACAAAAATGGTGCGTCTTGTGTTTAGTTGGCATTTAATTAAGTGGTTTTGTGTGCGAAATGTTCATATTAAGTTATAATTTACTAATCGTTCTGTTTTATTTCATGCGTGCGCAGGAGGAGCTAGACAAGGCTCAGATTCAGCGTAAGTAACAAAAACAAATTTTAAATAATTAAAATTATTAACAAATTGAGAAATTGTTAACTATGCAATTCAGTAGCTAATGAACTATGAATTCAATAGCATGAAAAGAAGTTTCCTGTTTTAAAATAAAAGTAAAAATAAAGTATAGAAAAGGGACAAAAGTGCAAGATTATATACTCCTAAAATAAACATAATAAAAAACCTGCAAGCCCCAGAAAACAATTTAGGACTGGGATGCTCTCAAAAATATTAAATGAGCGTAGCTTCTCAGTACAGACGTCACCATATCAACCTACCTCAATCTATCAAATTTCTTCAATAGATTTTCAACCTTATCACAATAGTCAAAGGATCGATTTTTATAATTTGACAGATTCGGTTAGGTTGACTTTTCTGTACCTATTTTCCTTTAAAAACAAATTTCTTCACATGTATTTGTTCACAGTGTTGCAGAACGCCTTCGATGCCTTCGACCATGACAAGCAAGGTGTCATCAGCACAGACATGATCGGCACGATCCTGGAGATGTTGGGTCATGAAGTTGATGATGACGACTTGAAGGAAATCATCCAGGAGGTCGACGTTAACGGTAATCAAATGATCTAAAGTAGACTTTAATTATATTGGTATTAGGTCCATTTAACCTATTTATCAGTTTACTTATTTATACTATAAGGTTTAGACGAACGAATGAAAAAAAATTAAAGATTAGAAATAATACCGGTAGTTCGAGTGTCTTTAGACGAAAAACCCTTGATAAAAAAATATTTATCCAGTATTGTTTCATTGGCTCCTGATAGAGAGTAAATAATTATGTATTGGAATAAAAAAATGCTTTCTAATTCTTCATTAGTACGATAGATGGCGCTAGCTGCACCTGTACCGCTGTTTGATAGCTAACGCTCATCTTATCAAAAAGTTCTTAGTTCGGTCGCTAGGGGACGCTCTTATATAAATGTTAAAGTAAATTAAAATGGGTTAAATATTGGTAAAAATACTATTTAATTAATATTACTTACCGATTTACTTGTATTTTAGTAAAAACAAAAAGAAATGATAGTAAGTTATTTTTATTTAGAAAGAATTAATTTGAGAAAAGTCTTAGTATGAAGTTTATAGTATAAAGAAGTAGCAGATATTCAAGTTATTATTTATTAAAATAAAAAAACAAAAATTAGCCTCACCGTGACAATGTTTGCACATTGCCGTGACCAGGATTCGAACCTGGGTTACTACGGCCACAACGTAGGGTCCTAACCACTAGACGATCACGGCTACCGAGACATGTTTACTACTGTTGAAATTAAGAATCTTATTCAACGGCATTATAGATATTTATACGTAATGACGTCATTAATTTATTTACAGGAACTGGTACGCTTCAGTTCTCAGATTTCTGCGCGTTAGCATCCAAGTTCTTGACAGAAGAGGAAGATGATGAGGCCATGTTAAAAGAACTTAGGGAAGCCTTTAGGTTATATGACAAAGAAGGTAAGAAATAATTTGTAGGTAATAATTAACATCTACATATTACATAATTCATTTATTTTCCTTATGAATGCACAGATAATGAAATTGATGAAAATTAATTTGAAGAAAATGATAATGAAATTGTGAAATTAAACTACTTAAATAAAAAACTGTTCAAGTAGATAACAGGTATTCAAATTAAAAAAAACACATAAAAATTGATGTTTTGGGTTTTTCACTTACATAAAAGAGGCACTAATTTTAATTCGAAAAGGTCAAAATTATCATTAACAAGAGCAAGAAACAAACTCAGGAAATTCTTTTGTTGATACTATGACGACTTACCTATTTCAATCATAATACCAAATTCATCAATAAGCCACAGGCCAAATAAGTATTCAAAATTCATTAGCATTATTCAAGAAGCCGACTTCATATTTTTCCTTCGATCAATCTTTTCCTTTTAAAATTAATCTCAACCATGTGTTTTTGCTCAGGTAACGGCTACATAACGACAGACGTGCTAAAAGAGATCTTTAAGGAGTTGGACAACACCATCAGCGCTGAGGACTTAGACACCATGATTGAGGAAATTGACTCTGATGGCTCAGGGACCGTGGACTTTGATGGTAATGCGAAATTATTATTTTTTTCTACTTGGCACTTCAAAAGTAATGAGATACTTCAGTACCTACTTATAAGAACTTGGTTTAAGAACAATAGCCATGGAAACATAGGTACCTAGTGAAAATTTATTACAAAATCTCAACAGGCACTTATGACTAAGAATTTTGGAAGTTTCTTTGTGGTTCCTACCATGACACACAGAGAGAACATTTGACACCCGCACGTTCTTGGCGTATGAATAATATTTTTGTCTACTTAAAGATTTTCCAGCCCTTGTTGTCATGTCATCTTGTATAAGAACATAGCCGTTCAATCAAACAGTTTTTAACTGAAGAAATGATTATCACAAATATTAAATTTAAAACGTACCTATCTATCTTTTTGTTTCAGAATTCCTTGAGGTAATGACTGGAGAATAAATGGACTCAGCCCAAAACATAGGATATTATTAAACAATTTGTAAATAATAGAAAATAATGTAAGAAAATTTGAGCACAGTCTCAGGGGTTTTTTGCTAAATATAACTTAAAACCCTGCGAGATATTAAATGTGTTTTGGATACCAAAAAACTTTAATTAATTAAGGTTAATTAGTGATAAACAACTGCGCGCAGTATTTTTATTAAAAGCAATTTTTTTAAACGTCCCATTGTTTTATTTATTTTTAACATCGCTCCTACTGATATAACTGCCATCTGTTAGTAGCCATGAAAACTACAGAAAAGCAACGGTTGTTAGAAAGAATCCAGATACCCACTAGGTGGCCGTATCGGGTTAAGAAGTTTAACATTGAACCTAAAGAAATAATATTTGAACAATCATAGTACAGTACCTAATCAAACACACCCAATGCGTTTAAACATGATTAGCAAAGTGTTAAAAATTAACTAAGTACCTACTCAATTGGCCAGATATTTCAGCATGCTCTGAAAAATATTGTTTTTAGAAAACAAAAAAAAAAAATATATTTACAAACGATATCATGAGTTGTCAACTGTTTGGTATGTAACATTATTACCTAATCTAATCCATCCACTCACGCTGCGAAGCATATTTCAGATAAGGACTTCTGCTGTTGACAAAACAGCTTATAACTGTAAAACGGTTGAGCCGATTTTGATTAAGCATGCCTGTGACCACCGCTATATTCCATCACACACCTCTAACCCTGCTTAGGTATACGAAACGGGGTCCCATCCCTGATTTTCGTGGAGAGCCGCTTACATTTCTACAAGCTTTTTGGATTGAAGAATGATCTAGGTTAACCCTGGCATATAATAGTTACTAGCTTCTGCCAGCGGTTTCACCCGCATCCCGTGGGAACTACTCGGCGCACCCAGCTAAAAAGTAGCCTATAGCCTTCCTCGATAAATGGGCTATCTAACACTGAAATAATTTTTCAAATCGGACCAGTAGTTCCAGAGATTAGCACGTTCAAACATACAAACCAAAAAATCTTCAGCTTTATATGTTAGTATAGATTCCAAAATAAGGTTAGTAGGGCTCTGGTACAACCCAAAACAGTAGCAATAAAATTTAGAGTATTTCAAACAAAGATGATCGTGACATCAGCTCTCCGCTTATCTCAAAGTCGGTAACTGGCCCCAATATTTTTTTCACCCGTCTCGCTTAATCGGTGATGACTAAAATTGTATCATTGTTCAAGAGGTGGAAATCCATGACGAATTGTGTCTCCTAAACAAAATTGAGTTAGGTTTTACAAAAGTGTTAGATCGGAACAAGTGTCAACGTAACCTGGTGTTTCCTCACTAATTGTATAACGTAGTTTAGCAATGCTTTTACTTTTCTTGTTTAGCTTTACGATAGTGAAGCAATAACAGCTACAAGTGTCGTTATTATACTCTCATTTAGACGTTTTCTCATTCTTGTTATTTACGCTTTTACTGGTTGGATTGACTATTAAGTGTATTGATTGGAAATTGCATGATTGATATCTTCATTAATATTATTTATATGAAAGTAGCTCGATCACGGCTGAACAACTGAACCAAATAATGAAGAAGGCTGTTAAATTAAGCGGTTGGACAGGACTTAGTAAGGAGTTCTGTGGGCACAGTACAAAATGACCGCTGGAGAGACCAATAGAAATATAAATCGGAGAGTCGACCTGCTAAAAAATATGGCATACTTCCAACGACGGCTGTAAAAAAAACAAATGAATATGAAACCATTTTTCAGTTACTAATACATTTGAAATAGATGCTCACAAAACATACAATAGTATTCTTAGTCCGTACACTACAAGTCGCACAATCCGATAGAATTCTTGGCAATCTAAATGACACATGACAGTTGACTCCCACTTTGGCCCGAAAACAAGTTCCGTTGTCATACGACGATAGAGGTCGTGTCAGCCGTAGGGCATACAAAAGGTCACTACGGTCTATAGGAACGGATCTAAACGGGTCTAATGCGAAAGGTCCATGAAAACGTCAATTAAAAACGTGGTGAACAAAGATAATTGGTGCTTTATGGACATTTTTGATGTATATCGCTTTTGTGTGGTTAGTATGTAAGGTCAATATGACATGCATGGATTTCGCCTAATGTTGATACTCGGCAGTGATCTTAAGATTCAGTGCGAATGAGAGAAATGTATTCTCAGAATTATAGTCCATTATTTGGTCTAAAACATGGGTCAGTTTCAGTTTCATGTTTTTTACTTAAAAAAAAATAGTACCCGTACAGTTCACATATTTTTTACTTATTTTTTTATTTATTTAATAGAAATCCAAGTATACATTTACTTAAATTTTTGGGAATATTTATATAACTTCGTTTTTGACGGCAGTAAAGTGAAGCCAGTTAAATTAAACTGCGTTATTATTTAAATTAAGTTTAAATACATTATTAATTTATATCATAACGATGAGGGCGACCTCTATCTATGGAATAATGAAGGGAAACTCATTAATTAAGCATTTAGAAAAGACCCTGCATTTCGTCACTACGTCAAATTATTATTCTGCCATAATTAAATGTATTATACCTACTCAACTTCCGTTTCATTAAATAAACATTTATTCAACATTGGTTTAACCAAACGTAACTCCAGTTAAGAAATATGGAGCTAATCTGAGCTACTTGGTTTCATTTTTAGGGAAACTTTTAAAATTACCCGGATTATAGATTATACCTGGATATACTTAGTAGTATATCTATACTAATGTTATAAAGAGGTAAAATTGAAGGTTTGTTTGTAGGGGGTTATCTCTGGAAGTAATGAACCAATTTTAAAAATTGATTCACTGGTAGAAAGCTACATTATTTGTGAGTGATATAGGCTATATTTTATCCGGGTACGGGCAGTATTTCCCAACGGGACGCAAGTGAAAACGCGGGAAAACGGCTAGTATAACATATAACAAATACGATTCTTAGTAGATAGTATACTAATTTCCCAAAATTAAGATTGAAAAGCACAATAAACTAGCTATTACGGTACATAAGATACAGACAGTGGAGGCTTAGTAACAGGGTCCCGTTTTTTACCATTTAGTTATGGAACTCTAAAAATTAAACAGCAACCGTTAGTTAAGTAACTAGAACACAGCCCAATTCTGATCATGTCGTTTGCATCATAATTGCAAATGATCAATTGCTATGAATTGCACCGTACGTGACAAGCTAGGCTTAAACTGCGCCTGCAACGGGCAAAAAGTTTGGAAACTACTGTCTGTGGTTGTCCTCGTTCACGTAAATATGGTATTTTGTTTTTAGTGCTTAATATCGTATTGGAATTTTAGTATTTTCTCTCAGTTCGTTTACGTTGTGTTACGTATTGTTACTGGGAATTATTGCGGAGTATTGTTGCATCGGTTTACGCGGAGTGTCTGTCAATTTAATTTTGAAATAGGTACTTGTACCCTGTTCACGATAACGTTAGAAAAAAGAGGCTCGCAGAAGCAGGAGTACGATACCTTTTGTTTCAAGTTAAGTTCAAATAATTTTAATAAATAATACGTATGACATACAGTAAATTATTTCCCATTATTTCCGTGCTTCAGAAGGCACGATAAATTGATAGGTGTCGGCTTGCAACCATCTTTGACAGTCGTTACGGGTAGTCAGAACCCAGAAAGTCTGACAACCAGTCTTACCAAGGGGTATCGAGTTGCCCAGGTAACGGGTGGTTTGTGGAGGTCAGATAGGCAGTCGCTCCGTGTATAGCAATGGTTCTCAGCTACATCCGGTTAGACTTCCAGTCTTCCTGACCCCTAACCCCAACGTAGTGGGAAAAGGACAGGCAGATAATCTCAAGTTAATGATACAGTGGAGAAGAGGTGACTAATTTTATTCGATCAGTCAGCGTCCTCTGTTGATGGTGATGATGATGAAGAAGTTCCACCAACGTTAAAAATGAACCTTTTAAGGACATTATCTATTATACCATCAAGTTGGCAAAATTCTCCTCTTCTTTAATTGTATTAGCAATGCAAAATTGCCGTTTATCTGTCGCAATATATGTTAGTGCTTGGGGAAGTTACCGCTTTACTTCCTCTAATTTAAACGATTTATTATTTCGGACAATAATAACAGTAACAATAAATAACAAAATCATGAAAATTCAGTTATAACAAGAAAAGGCGTACTCACACAATTTGACAGACCATATTTGATAAAACCTTCCAAAATGAAAAATTCACGTACTGCCACAGTTTATGAAGGGAATACAGTAAGATTTTAGTTTTTGTAGAAATACGTGAAAACGTTTTGCTTCTTTTAGATTTTAGACATCGACAGAATATTATAAAAAACAATATTAAATGAAAGCCTTATCATTTCATAACGCCGATAGGTTAAATAAGAATAATTATGCGTGGTAGCTGCTATTAAAATTAATTATTTTATTTTCCTTGCTTTATGATTCCATAAATTAACTAAACGAAAATTTTCGATATTATACATTTTGTGACTTGGTCTGAGACTGTCTGAGAAAATTTACAGTGACGTGAAAACATTCCCAGTACTCTCTACCCCTGCTTCTTTTAGATTTTTCTAACGTCGACACGGCAACATAATGTAAAAATAAACGATATTAAATAGAAATCTTGTATTTTCAGAAAGTAGACAGGTTAAATATGTACAATTAAGTGTGACGGCTGTTATTTAAATTAATTATATTTTTTCCACATCAATCTCGAGCGTAATCATTTTTGTTGTAATTTTATTTTAAAGTGGACGCCTAAAAGAGCCTTATTAAACTTCTTTCTATTCCTATCGCGAACAGACCATAGCTATACCTATACTTCAAGTAAAAAATATGGCTTCCGTGCGTGATGTAAAAAATATCACTAATTCCAAAATAGGTGTGACATATTTTTGAAAATCTTTTTATTATGATAATAAAATGATAATATGTTAGTTAGTTTCTGTTTCTTGCTTTCATTCCTTAGTAATTCTAGAGGTCTTTCATTCTCAATGTTTTCATTACACACACACACACCTTAAAACAAAAATCAATTAGGGAAATAATCCGAGTACATTTTCTCTAATAACCTCTCAAGACCAGTATACGTATAAAATAATTAACACTTCGATTATTTAATTTAATACTATGTAACAATAAGGAAAAATTACTTGTCTCGTATATTGCAAAACGTAGTCGAAGGAACGAAAACCCGACTAGATTAATGTTTCATTAAATCAACTAGTTGCACATATTAGGGCCGTTTGCGGTCCAATCCCTATCTCAGTAGATTTCTTCCTGAGTGAGCTGTGATTGATATTCCGAGGCGGAAATTACGCCGCGAACAAATTGTTCGCGTAATTTGACGAATTGAGTTGTATAAGACACCTACTTTTACATGTTTGAGGTCGGAACTTAATTAAGGTCAAGTTGTTAAGTACGTGGAACAATCATTAATGTTATTAGTTGAGTAGAAGTGTTGTAATTATTTCAGACAATAGAATAAACGTAAGTTTTTTGTTTGGAGCAGTAGTTTTTTATTGGAAATTATTGGAAGATCTTTTTAGTATGCAAAATGGTATCATTTTCTTTTTTTCTCCAGTTCTGTTAAATGTCAATTACAGTTTTAAGAAAACTGACTAATTCATACGTATAGAAACTACTTGCTGTTTCACTCGGTTTTACCTCCTCCTCATTGCGTCGTATTCCTCAGTGCGATCTTCTTCCATCTAATTCAGTCTCTGGCGGTGTGAAGGGCGTCGTGGACTGTGGAGTCGAGAGTGGTGCGTATCTGGTCGGACCAGCGAATTGGGCTGCGTCCACGAGGCCTTTTTCCCTTAATTTTACCGGTAACAACGAGCTTCTCGAGGTTATCACCTTCTTTTCGGTTTTACCTATGTCCCGGGGAACTTTTTACTGTACAAAATGAAGCTTATGTTACTAGGGGATAGTTTAGCTTCCCAATAGTGAAAGAATTTTTCAAATTGGTTGGTTGTATATTTTTTTTTATCATATTAGTATAGAAGTATGGATAACCAACATTCTACATTCGTGACTGTTACATTGTCATAACAATTATTAAATAATTGACCTATAGTATCAGTAGGTACGTTATAGTAATACCAATCTCTAATAGTTTTATTTCTATAGTGCCCTGACAACCGCAACATAATATATTTATTTTAATATATGATAATTGTGTGCTATAAAAACGACAGAACCATTTAAAAAAGCATAGACTTCAAGGCTTATTCTATTTTGTATCACAAAACTGTCATAATAATTGTGTCAAACAAATACTCTATTATTATTTAGATTTGCATACAGATTGAATGAATGTTTATGAAGAAATATTTTTATTCGACATTGTTTCCTTGAATAGAATTTTGCATTTTCTTTTGATTTAAAATGAGCTGTGAGGTATCGATTTGGTATTTGAATTTCGTAGTGGACACACCCCACTCCCATCCCTGTAAACCGCTGATACCTATTTTACTGACTAAAACCCACCGTGTTCCTTCTGGAGCCCTTTGTATGCCAGGGCCGCGGTAACTCTTTCGAACAATCCTGCAAGCCGCTGATACCTTTTTTTATCGATGGGAAATCATCAGAATGACCTTTCACGCTGTGGGTGACAGCATGAGGGAGTGTCAGACTTTTACTAAAAGACTTTGACTAAAACCCACCGTGTTCCTTCTGGAGCCCTTTGTGTGCCAGGGCCGCGGCAACTCTTTAGAGCACCCTGCAAGCCGCTCATACTTAAGATTAGCAGTCCAAGCAATGTTCCGTGATGACAAAAAGTTTGGCGGGAATAATATTAAGAACATTGTAAGTTGTTCAGCTATCATTTAGTTTCATATCTATATCAAATGGTTGGCATTCCTTCCTTAATACCTGTAAAATAAATGATTATGAAACTAGAGCAGAAAGTGTAGAAACAACAAAATTATCCGCTAATTACAGTTGGGTTTTAATTATGCTCTAATTAAATTAAATATTCAAAACATTTACTACGCAAATAATGTCGCATATAAGTCCCTATTTGAATTAGCACGAATAGCATTTCTCAACCAAAATGATTAACAACAAATATTTAATTTTAATTAAATTTAAAATAAATTATTAACGCAATTTGTCGGAACATGAACATTGGTTCGGAATCTTTGGAAATGGCCTGTTGACTTAATAGTTAGCAATGATTTATAGTTTGCTAGATAAGACAGATAACGAACTGGTACCCTGTCATCTGTTGCAATTAGCATGCAAGTTTGTTGCATTGAAATATGAGGCAAGCTAATGAATTCACAAGTATCAAAATTAGTTAAAGTCATTCTAAAATGTTTACGTGGTACTCCTTGAAATGGAACCCGTTAGGGGAGGTATGTTGTAGTTGGTCTTGCCAATAAGTAGTTTTTTAAGTGGCAAATACTTTCAAAATGTCACAAACTGTTCTAAACCCCTTCGTACACAACGCTACGCAAGTTTTTGATACCCAGCGATTAGGTGTCTATTTGGTTTCTTTCTCTTTGTCTCAGCTCGCGTAACCTGCTGAAGAAACAGCCTAAGTAAATCATCATCAGCTTTTCTGTAACTGGGTAAAGGTCACTTCTAAAATAGGAATTATCAAAACTCCTGGATATTTAAAGCCCAAGATTTCTTACGATGAATTAGAGACTGCAATGTAGATCGATATAAATATACCTTGAAAACATGGACGCCAATTGTCCATAAATATAAAAATCCACACAGTATTTTTTTCTAAAAGTTCTTTAATCTAAAAATTAAGTTAATTAAGTATTACTCACTGACCAGTCACATTTTAGGTTTTACCACTAATTTGATGAATAACCCAAGCATTGTCAAATGTGTTTTTTTTACGAGAAAGGGTAACTTAATGATCTATAACATTCTGGGAAATATTGAAGGACAAAATACGAAGGTATTTTTTGTTAATAAAAAAAATATTTCTTTCCTTATTGCATGTACTTTCATAAATTAGAGTTGGGGAAATTTTCGTGGTGAACGGTTGCATATATTTTTAGCTTTTATCGGTTAAGAGTTATGACGCATATACAAGCCATTTCCTGTGTCAATGACCCATATTTACCCAATACAAATTAAATAGGAAAAAGTTACGGAAGTAAGTAAAAATGGAAGGACAAAACAGAGCCAATCAAATTTCCTGATCATCAGAAAGATTTTGACCACATTTTTAGGTCATGGCGGATGTCATTTAGTGGAATTATATAACTACTAGCTTCTGCCAGCGGTTTCACCCGCANTAGACTTCAAGGCTTATTCTATTTTGTATCACAAAACTGTCATAATAATTGTGTCAAACAAATACTCTATTATTATTTAGATTTGCATACAGATTGAATGAATGTTTATGAAGAAATATTTTTATTCGACATTGTTTCCTTGAATAGAATTTTGCATTTTCTTTTGATTTAAAATGAGCTGTGAGGTATCGATTTGGTATTTGAATTTCGTAGTGGACACACCCCACTCCCATCCCTGTAAACCGCTGATACCTATTTTACTGACTAAAACCCACCGTGTTCCTTCTGGAGCCCTTTGTATGCCAGGGCCGCGGTAACTCTTTCGAACAATCCTGCAAGCCGCTGATACCTTTTTTTATCGATGGGAAATCATCAGAATGACCTTTCACGCTGTGGGTGACAGCATGAGGGAGTGTCAGACTTTTACTAAAAGACTTTGACTAAAACCCACCGTGTTCCTTCTGGAGCCCTTTGTGTGCCAGGGCCGCGGCAACTCTTTAGAGCACCCTGCAAGCCGCTCATACTTAAGATTAGCAGTCCAAGCAATGTTCCGTGATGACAAAAAGTTTGGCGGGAATAATATTAAGAACATTGTAAGTTGTTCAGCTATCATTTAGTTTCATATCTATATCAAATGGTTGGCATTCCTTCCTTAATACCTGTAAAATAAATGATTATGAAACTAGAGCAGAAAGTGTAGAAACAACAAAATTATCCGCTAATTACAGTTGGGTTTTAATTATGCTCTAATTAAATTAAATATTCAAAACATTTACTACGCAAATAATGTCGCATATAAGTCCCTATTTGAATTAGCACGAATAGCATTTCTCAACCAAAATGATTAACAACAAATATTTAATTTTAATTAAATTTAAAATAAATTATTAACGCAATTTGTCGGAACATGAACATTGGTTCGGAATCTTTGGAAATGGCCTGTTGACTTAATAGTTAGCAATGATTTATAGTTTGCTAGATAAGACAGATAACGAACTGGTACCCTGTCATCTGTTGCAATTAGCATGCAAGTTTGTTGCATTGAAATATGAGGCAAGCTAATGAATTCACAAGTATCAAAATTAGTTAAAGTCATTCTAAAATGTTTACGTGGTACTCCTTGAAATGGAACCCGTTAGGGGAGGTATGTTGTAGTTGGTCTTGCCAATAAGTAGTTTTTTAAGTGGCAAATACTTTCAAAATGTCACAAACTGTTCTAAACCCCTTCGTACACAACGCTACGCAAGTTTTTGATACCCAGCGATTAGGTGTCTATTTGGTTTCTTTCTCTTTGTCTCAGCTCGCGTAACCTGCTGAAGAAACAGCCTAAGTAAATCATCATCAGCTTTTCTGTAACTGGGTAAAGGTCACTTCTAAAATAGGAATTATCAAAACTCCTGGATATTTAAAGCCCAAGATTTCTTACGATGAATTAGAGACTGCAATGTAGATCGATATAAATATACCTTGAAAACATGGACGCCAATTGTCCATAAATATAAAAATCCACACAGTATTTTTTTCTAAAAGTTCTTTAATCTAAAAATTAAGTTAATTAAGTATTACTCACTGACCAGTCACATTTTAGGTTTTACCACTAATTTGATGAATAACCCAAGCATTGTCAAATGTGTTTTTTTTACGAGAAAGGGTAACTTAATGATCTATAACATTCTGGGAAATATTGAAGGACAAAATACGAAGGTATTTTTTGTTAATAAAAAAAATATTTCTTTCCTTATTGCATGTACTTTCATAAATTAGAGTTGGGGAAATTTTCGTGGTGAACGGTTGCATATATTTTTAGCTTTTATCGGTTAAGAGTTATGACGCATATACAAGCCATTTCCTGTGTCAATGACCCATATTTACCCAATACAAATTAAATAGGAAAAAGTTACGGAAGTAAGTAAAAATGGAAGGACAAAACAGAGCCAATCAAATTTCCTGATCATCAGAAAGATTTTGACCACATTTTTAGGTCATGGCGGATGTCATTTAGTGGAATTATATAACTACTAGCTTCTGCCAGCGGTTTCACCCGCATCCCGTGGGAACTACTCAGCGCATCCGGATAAAAAGTAGCCTATAGCCTTCCTCGATAAATGGGCTATCTAACAAAGAAATATTTTTAAAAATCGGACCAGTAGTTCCTGAAATTAGCGCGTTTAAACAAAGAAACAAACAAACTCTTCAGCTTTATAATATTATAGTATAGATGAACTTCAAATGAATAAAAATATAAGCAGCATAGCAGGCTACAGTAATTTTAAATTAACAAAGACATTAAATTGTCATAATCAAGTCATTAAATAAATCTGCTACAGTCAGCATAAAAATAAAGGTGCAAACTTCATGATCCGGTTCAAAACCCCGCCGTCACGCTTCATTATAAGGCGTAGGCAATTAATTCTAAAAGTATTGATAACAACCATATTATACTTACGGATCTGATATAAAAAGGTCGTGCAGTGAACTGTTTTCTTTTCAAGGAAAGCCAGGTGGCAAGGATATAGCGTCATTATAATAAATTGTGTGTAATTGCTTGAGAGTTAACACGTGGTGTACGGATAGAAGTACGGATTTTTTTTATTATTGTGACTCAGGTATGTGTGGGAATATGTAGAGGAATTTCTTGTTTTCATTTTTTACTTTTTGTGGGAATGTTTTTGTTTCGTGGTTTTAGTTATGATTTTTAACCAAAGATTTGGAAATATCAGAGGATAATCCAAAAATTCAAAGAGTTCATCGAAAAACTGGCAGCTGAGCAAAAGAAGACGGTAGACCAGCAGCTAGCAGCCGAGGGTCTGAAGTTCGTGAACGCTGCGATGGCCGGCATCAATGCCTTCACAGAAGCTTTGAAAGGCAAATAGGTTTATAAACAAATAAAAAAAAATACTGGGTGAAAAATACTTTTGACATACTTTCGAATTTATCATGTGCAGTTATTTTAAGTACTTTATAAAGAAAGATGCAAAGTTGTAATTATAGTTCTGGTCCAAAGAAATATTCAAGACCAAATAGTTTTCTATAGCTTCGGTCTACCTTGATGAGAAACGGCGGCGTAGAAACAACTATCTGACCTACCACAAAATTGACACATACAATTATGATTAATAGGAGCTGAACCCCGAAAAGAACAAAGGTAACAATTTGAGTCACTTACAGAGGCCAAGAAGAAGGTCAGCCGATATGCCGATAAGCTGTCAGCATGACATGACCATAGCTTAAGGTCAGATCAAACACGTCTTATTGTTCTACTCATAAGGTCGAATTTCGCATGTTATTCTTTAGGCTGACAAGTTTATTAGAGCAGTATGAATGATTTGTCGGAGATCCGATTAGACTTAATGTATAGTTAGGAGGTATGTGGTTCAGGGTGCTAATCAGTCATTTTGTAACCGAAAGGGTTTTGACGGATGCAGGAAGCTTGGAAATAATATGCTGTTACACCTTCCGCGCTTTTATGACGTGGGCAGTGTTTTAATGTAATTGCCTCATAATTTGAGTTATGGAGTAAGTGGTGTAGTTAATTGCTGATATAAAAAAAAAGGTTAAGTTTCTCTAGGAATGTTGAAATTGGAGGTTTGATACAGATTCGAATTCGCATTGTAGGATCAGCTGATCACTGCTTGGACTGCGGAATTCTGCGAAAGATTGATGTTAGCCCTATTGCACAAAAGTCTCCAGAGAGAACGTAGATGGGGTTTTCGTTAGTAATAGAATGACAGAGATTTTTTTCCACTACATGACCCATAGTTTGAGGGACATTTGATGAATATATAGAAAAAATATAAATATTCCAATCGGACTCTCTTATGTAACGTTTACCTTTTTAATGAAAACAGAACCAACTGTAATACTTTAACAACAATAAACAAACAAAACCCAAATTTAAGCATTGTTATGCATTCTAAACAAGATCACGTAGAGTTCACAGTAGAGTGGTGTCAAGTTGTAGAGTCAATGTTGCGCCGTCACCTTTGACCCAGATAGACGCTATGTAGAGTGTAGCGAGAGCAAAATGTAGAGTAGTGTTTATCTAATGGGATTGATCCAAAACAAGTTTTTTGCTATGATATAATATAAAGTGAATGAATCCTCAGAAATAATGTTATACTACTTACACAAATTACAAAATGTACTTAGTTCCAAAAAAACCTTGCAACTTTCCATGCCCGGTCGAAGTTCCAGAGGCCGCTTAGAAAAAGTTGGAGGAATGCAGTACTGAAGGATATAATGGAATCCAAGGTATCTGAGAGCGACTTGAACGATAGGGCGAAGTGGAGAGGAAAGATCAACACCAAGTGGGACGCATGGTAGCTTAGGAAGGAAATAAGAAAGAGTAGTTCTGAAAAAAAAAATACAGTAAACATTTTATACATCTTAAGTAACTAATTAACCAACCCAATTTATCAGTGAATTAACTATAAATAATTTGAGCTTAATCACAATCCTGCATTACATAACAAAACCATAGGGTTGCCAACCGTCCCACCCGATACTATCTACCTGACTGAACAATTGATATTAGACATATAAGGAACTGTGAGCGAGTGAAGTCGTGAGCTGAGCTAGTTTATAATGGCAATACTGACTAAGTAGTAGCCACGACAGCTAGATGCTATCTGTGTTGTAGACAGGACTGGGTTCGACTTATCCGTGTCTCAGCACAATGGGAGCTGGTCACGTGAGAAAGTGTTAATTTCTGAATTGATTGTTGGAAATATTAAAGGTATGTAGCGGAGAAAACAATTGACAGTTTATATTTAAAACTAGCTTCCGTCAGCGATTTCACCCGTCCCGTGGGAACTACACGGCGCATCCGAATAAAAAGTAGCCTATTGCCTTCCTCGATAAATGGGCTATATAACACTGAAATAATTTTTCGAATCGGACCAGTTGTTCCTGAGATAAACGCGTTTAAACAAACAAACAAACAAATTCTTCAGCTTTATAATATTATTAGTATAGATGTGTAAAATAAAGGGTGTAAGGGCAACCCATTGCCAACCTCACCCACCGTGGTACTCCCTGCTAAAAACAGCTAAAGTCCTGGCGACAAAACGGTGGTACCCACGAACGAGTACCAAGTGGGATATTAAATGTCTTGATTGGAGCAGCCATTAGCAGCATCTTTGTAGCCAAAAATATTCCACACTGCGGTCACCAAAACGCTGGTCCAGCGCGTGGAGTAAGTATGGGCTCCCCCAAGCTTGTCCTGTTATGTGTTTGTCCAGCAGTGTACGTTTTAGGCTGTAAAGATGTGAAAAATAAAATTTAATATAAACTTTAACTCAATTTATTTAAATACAATACATTTTTTTTCAGTTATTTTCAGTTGATCCATAAAATATTTTAATCCTTTTCACAATATCACGAATTTCATGAAATCGTGAGCAATACAAACTATGCAACAAAATTACCAAAGCTATAGAAAGTATTGATCACAAAATATACAACAATTATAATTTAATTTAGCTTCTGAAGCAAATCCATTAAGCCCCACAATAAATATTAAACCAAGCGTTAAATATTAACACACCTTGATATTAAACTATAATACGATTTACCTACGTTGCAAAAGTTTTAATCCAATAAAAAGAAATTCGTTTTTTTTTGTGATAAAGATATCCATAACATCTTTGAAAAATTTTACATCATCCTTATCTCAAATGCCTAGCCTTATTTCATATTATGTTAGGGTTAACAGTGGTAGGAGGAACAGTGTTTTGCCTACCTAACCTCCTCAACCTAGTTACCAAGATTACCCGAAACCCTTTGTTAAGCCGATTTTCAGTCTTTCTGGCTTCTAAGGTACAGACTGCCAAATATGTTCTAATGATATCATGGTCCCTTGGTTTCCTGAATCACAGGGGAACTCGTAATGGTCACATCCATGAACCAACTGCACCCGTTGTTCAACTTTATGATCGTACGGCCGCTACTCACCCACGTACTCTTTCTTTGAAACATTTAACATACCTAGTCAATCAAAAAGAATAATATAGCAAACTTTAATACTGCTTATTTATAAACAAAACACACACGTTCACAAAAGGCATTTAGCTGTAAGCCCCTAAACAAACACGTTCTAATATGGATTTAAGTATCTTCCCCTTAATTTTTTCCTCTAAGCTTCGGGAGCTCAAACCGACCCAATTTATTTGCTCTTGAGTGTATTAACAATGAAATGTATACAGAGCGTTAAGCTATAAAGTCAAGAGTCCATTGTACGACACAAGGTGATGTTACGAAACTAAATAGGGTTACTAAAGATTGCTCTGAAATAATTGGACAGTGATGAAAAACGTTTCTTAATTTTACGATTTTATTGTGTTCCTTTGAACGGTCGGTAAGTGTAGTTTAATAACTGAGTTAAAATTTCGAATTTGTTAGTAAAAAATGTTAGGTATTGTCTACTTATTTTGTTATGTAATTTTAGATTACTGTTGAAAAGTTTCTCGTTGACTTCAGAATCGATAAAGATTCATCGCTTAATTGTAAAACCTATATTTTTTGATATTATGAAACAAACGCGTTTGTCATGTATGTGTCTGTTTGCGATACACTTCAAAACTATTTCACGGATTTTCATGCAGTTTTCACCAAAAGATAGAGTGACTTATAAGAAAGGTTAGTTTACATTATCTCTTTAAGCCAGTAGTGCCATCCCGGTGGGTTTTTTTAGCAAATAATTTTAACAAGTGGTAACCCTATATTAGCAACATAACCTGCATTGTATAATGACCGATTACACTGTGCTTTGTTATGCTCTTTATCAAGGGTGCTCTGTATTTACTCACGATTTGGTGTTGAAAATAGTTGAACAACCAATCAAGCAGTTTTTACCTCTTTTGTTATATTATAAGCTGTTCCCCGTGGCTATATCCAACGTCCCGAAAAAACTACCTACCTTACCCAGAGAGCATGAAAATGACACGAATTTTATTTCGTACATATTCCGTCAGAGTTTCACCCGCGTCCCGTGGGAACTACTTGGCGCACCCAGATAAAAAGTAGCCTATAGCCTTCCTCGATAAGTGGGCTATCTAACACTGAAATAATTTTCACAAATCGGACCAGTAGTCCTTGAGATCAGCGCGTTCAAACAAACAAACTTTTCAGCTTTCTAATATTAAATATAGATATACTTAAAAAAAAAACTGTTAATTTTATTTTTATGTCCGTAATCTCCTGGCAACGAACGCAATAAAAAAAGGACAATCGGAATCGGTCCAGGCGTTCATGCGTAAATCGGTGTAAGGTAATTTATTTTTATTGTAGACTAGCTTCCACCCGCGACTTCGTACGCGGATCATGACGCTTATGCCAGCAACAACGGGTCGTCAAAATTAAAGATCTGAAACGTCTAATGTCGTATTCTAAGAGCTCTAGCACACTGCAGATTTTCGATCGGCCGACAGTTTGATCGGGCAGTTTGGATACCGCGCACACTACACCAACTATTTAGTCTGGTTGGTGGTGGGTGCGCACATCTAGCCAACAGTCGGCCGATTGTAGACCAATCAATTGAATTTTCCCGAATTTAATGGAATAAGATAGTGTAATATCAGCCCGCAAAATGAAACACGTTTGGACAAAAACTTTGATTTTGTAATTGAAAAGTATATTGATGCACACAATACCCTTTATTACACAAAAGTTTATCACGTGCAAATGGTATTTTCTCTTAATTTTGACGTCATCATGATGATATTGTAATTATTATAACATAGAGGCATCGCAAATCATCATTGGTATTTTTTATTATAGGCTGGTATCACTGCATGATATTTCAAGACCAAGAATTTTGAAGCAGTGGTGGAGTTCAAGACTAAAATAACAATTTAGTTATTTCTTTCGTCCTTTTCTATCGTATGCTTGAAAAAAGATCTGGGAAAGAGATAAATTATGTACTCTCAGTTTTGCTTTTTTGGCATGTGACAAAATCTGTTATTTGGTTTCCTTGGTGATCGTTTTACTTGGCTAAATTATGTAGTACATTACTTATAGTGTCTGACGTTGTGTTAATTGACAATTTAACTTGTTCAAATGTTGATTGTCTAAAAGTCTGATATTTTTTCAGAATTTACGGGATATAGCGTAATATTTTTACAATAATTCTATAGTTTTAGTGCACGAATTCTATTCAGATCGACAAAAAGCAATTGTGTGAACTCTGTGGTACAATGCCCTGTTTTGTTCCCGGGTGCAAATCCCGTTCATCATGAAATGAAACAGACTACGAACTATTGACTTTCCATCGGTAAGTTTTTGGTAAATTAGAAGTGAGATGACCTGATAATCGGATATAAATATTACTTATTCATATTGTAGTAAAAACTACACGTAAAATCTATTTGAGTAGAAGTTCTTACGATTTTTTTGAATGTATTTTGATCATACATCGTCTAATATGTAGCCGAAAATTTAATTTTACAGATTTGAAAGCTGCTCGGGATCGACATTCACGTGCCCTCCAAGTGTCTCCTGTACAGTGACTCCTTTACGGAAGCTACTTTAATCCCACAAAGCGATCTAGACCCGGGAATCAAACCCACAAGACCCCGTGCACAGTAGTCACGATTGGCTCCCACTAGAGCATCTAGGCAACTGCGAAAACATATATTTAAAAAAATATTGTATACAAGTGCTTTTTCAGCGATATTCTTTCTCCTTTTACATCAGAAAGGTGTTATTTGTTCTACAAACATGTGCTTTTAAAAGATATTGTTGTTATTTTTATTAAATGTTGAAAATAAACAGCCAAACTTATAAAAATATATGTTTATATTGTATCTTATATGTATGTATGTACTACACAAATTAAACTGGCATAGTTTGGAAATAACTAGTTTATCTTTATTTCTTTGAAATAGAATGTTTAGATGGTCAACATATTTTATTAACGTGTATGTTCTATGTTAATTCATATATTTTTCACATTTCTGACAGTCAACAAGTTGTTGTCTAGCAACATAAAGAAGAATAACTATAAGTATAAAACCTTCTTCTTAACATAATTTTGTCAAAATCAACAAAACTTTAGTTTTGCCTTTTTAGGGTTCAGTAGCCAAATGTCAAAAACGAACCCTCATAAATTCGTCATGTCTGTCCGTCCGTCCGTATGTCACTTTATTCCGAAACTATTAAGACTACACAATCAAAACTTAGCAGAATGTATTATATTTTCAGTTTTACGATTTTTATACAAAAAAAGGTAAACTACAAGGTTTGTAAATCTAAAAAAGTATATGTTATTATGTTATGGGAAAATTTAAAATAATTATAACATTTTTATTTATATATTTGTACGAAAAACAAAGTAATTCTTTGTTTGTTACCGAAAAATGTTTGTAGTTTGGCTACTCATGGATAATAGGTACATGTATTTTTCATAGATAATTGACGGAATCCTTCATGCGCGAGCCCAACTAGCACTTGGCCGGTTTTTCATAAAGGCGGCGCTATATGTATGACAGCCGTATGTTACAGTCAAAACTCTTTACCAGTCCAAGCGTCTATTAACTGGTTATAGTATAATACTGGCTTTTGCACGCGGCTTTGTCCGCGTTTACTCGTCTCGACTTCATGGATTCTACATAATGGATTATACATATATATATACTTAATGGATATACAGGTATTACATTGATTTATTGTGCATGCTGTGGTGTCCTATAAGTGAAGGAGTACACTAACAACATACCCATTGTTTATATCTTTTGTTGGAGATCCTAAATTAATAAATAAATTCTCGGTGGGTTTCAGGCTATCTATATCCGATGTCATCCGAATTGATCCAGTCGTTTCAGTTTTAACATGTAACAAATATCAAACTTATACATTTATAAGATTAGTATGAGCTCCTGAAAAGATCAGTTTCTAGCTAAATCTATACTAATATTATAAGGAGGTAAAATTGTTTGTAAATTTGTAAGTTTGTTTGTAGGGGGTAATCTCTGGAAGTAGTGAACCGATTTAAAAAAATATTTCACCATTCGAAAGCTACATTATCCACGAGTGACATAGGTTATACATATTTTATCTGGGTACGGGCAGTAATTCCCACGGGACGCGAGTGTAACCGCGGGAAAACGGATAGTAGTTAATACAAGCTAAGATTCCATTAGGTGGGTATAGCGATTCTAAACAGTATTTTAATCAACCCCAAAATTGAAATGGTTTTTAGAGTTGTTTTCTATGGTCATACAACGGCTAAGAGTACACATATGAAAAAACTGCAAGGAATTGAATTTTAGCAACGGACTATCTATTCATTTCTAGACCAATACGGAACCATGATAAATATGGTGGGCATAAGAGGACTATAGCTTAGATAGCCATAGAATCTGTCCAATTGCGATCGAATTCTAGTGAAACCAAAACATTATTTCTCTTTGTATTTAATATTTTGGGTTATAATAAGAACTTTGACAGGCGTGTATTTTGTCAATTTTATTATCTTCTCAACTTTGAGTGTTTTGACTGATATAATCAGTCAACATAATTTTTGTCTGAATCAGTTAATGAAATCACTTTGAACCTGCTCAATTGAGCAGAACGTCAAAAGTGTGCGCTTAAAACTGCGTGTGACTGATTCTGCTATAAGAAATTACTTTCGACTGATTTAGTGTTTTGACTACAACATTGGAAGGCATTCTACTCAATGCAGACGATCATAGATCATAGTCTGAGGACAAGAATACTCCAATAAAACTCCTTCTTGGTTTTTATGCCGAGCAAGAGGATGCCATCCTTGTTTTTCACCTGAATTATGTACAATTATGAGCAGTATGGAAATAGTTTATGAATAAAAATATACTTTCAATAATTTAAAACTGGCAGCTTATAGACCAAACTATCGGCCGACTAGTTGGGTATGCGCGCGCAGAAGATTTTCATACTGTTCAAGCCTTCGACCGATAGTTGGCCGACTATTTGATTGGCCAATCGGTCAAACTTTTTAGTCGGGCCGATAAAGTCTGCTCAATGTGCGCGCTCCCATACATCTCCGTACATTTCAAACGACCGATCAAACTATCGGCCGATGAAAAAATCTGCAGTGTGCGAGCGCTCTTAGAGCCCGCGGTAACGACGGAATACGCGAGGCAATTCGAGACGTTTCAGATCTTCTATTAGCAATTTTTACAATAGCACCATTCTTGTACCTCTCTATAGTTTAGCGAGCTTTATAGTTTAGTGTTGCGGTTCTGCATCAGGTAAACACTTCAAAAACATAGGACTTCCATACAAACTACCAACCCCCGTTTTTCTCCCTAGCGGTGGATTTTCGTAAAATCCGTTTTAAAGTAATGTCTATACCCTGTAACGAACCCATCTACAAAATTTCATGTTTCTTATTTCACAAACATAGTACTTCCTTACAAACTCCCAACCCCATTTTACACTCATAAGGATGGATTTTCAAAAATGCGATAATCTTAGGCAATGGGTGTAACTGTTATGGACCAGGTGATTAATGCGGGCATTATTCATAATGTGCGAGCATTATGAATAATGTCTAGCTCTATCGGGCTGACTGATTAATTACTATCTAAACTTCATTGTTTATCACATTGCATGGTCATTATTATATTGCTACATGACATTTGGGCAATTTGATAATAAAGCTAAATTTGACGCGGTGCGGGGAGGGAAGAACGCGTGACACGGTTTGACCAATCAGAGACCGCTATTCAGCATGCAGCTCGTGCGACGGGCGCTATTGTTTGTGTTTAGTTTTGCGTTGTACCTAAGGGAATTGTCCAAAAAATATATATCCTAGAACATTAGCTGAAAGTAAGGCTTTAATGACAGAAACGAATTGCTGTAAATCCGACTCCACGCAGTCTTGTCTGCCCTACCCCTAGAGTGTAATTCAAAATCGCGTAGGCGCGGAGGGGCGAGGCGGGCCGCGAGTTGAGGAGCAGGTGGTTGTAACACTCGCCACCGCGGCTGAGGCTGGCCGGCAGCGCCGGCCAGCAAGCCGAAGCTGCAGTGGTGAGCGTTAAACCTATCTGCGACGATAAACTCGCGTGGGACCGCCGGAGCCCCGCAGCGCCGGAGCCGTGGCAGAAATCATCCCTGCTGCAAAAAACTGAATTTACCTCAATGACGTTCCAATCTTTAANGCATTTTTCATAATGACCGGACATTATGTATAAGGCACAATTTATCATTTGGACCACAACATAAACATTGCTATTACTATGAGAAACCTATCTTCTAAATTTCATGTCTCTTTCTTCAAAAATTATGGGCCTGCTATACAAATTACCAACCCCCTTTTCACCCCCTTAGGGGTGGAATTTCAAATAATCGTGAAACACGTGTTTACTTATTTATTTCAAGGAATAATTTCACGAAGTTTCTTGTCGAAATTCGTAAATAATAATCGTTCGCCATACAAAGTTTCAACACCTATATCCATCCTTTAGGAGACGAATTTTGAAAAATACCTTCTTATCTCACGTGAGAGTTTGAAGATAAACCACTGTGCAAAATTTCAGCTTCATAGGTTCAGGTTTGGGTCCTGCGTTGGTGAGGCAGTGAATGAGTCAGGAATTTGAAACCCCCGTCTACCCCCTTAGGGGTGGAATTTCAAAAAATGACGAAACAGGTCTTTACTTATTTATTTCAAGGAGTAATTTCACGAAGTTTCAATGTCGAAATTCGTAAGTAATTTTCATTCGCCATACAAAGTTTCAACCCCTATTTCAACCCCTTAGGGGTGGAATATCATAAAATGCCGAAACACGTGTTTACTTATTTATTTTAAGGAGTAACTTCACGAAGTTTCATGTCGAAATTCATAAGTAATTTTCATTCGCCATACAGAATTTCAACCCCTATTTCAACCCCTTAGGATACGAATTTCAAAAAATGGCGAAACACGTGTTTACTTATTTATTTCAAGGAGTAATTTCACGAAGTTTCATGTCGAAATTCGTAAGTAATTTTCATTCGCCATACAAAGTTTCAACCCCTATTTCAACCCCTTAGGGGTGGAATATCAAAAAATGCCGAAACACGTGTTTAATTATTTATTTTAAGGAGTAACTTCACGAAGTTTCATGTCGAAATTCGTATTTAATATTCGTTCGCCATACAAAGTTTCAACCCCTATTTCAACCCCTTAGGACACGAATAAAAAAAAATGGCGAAACACGTGTTTACTTATTTATTTCAGGGAATAACTTCACGAAGTTTCATTTCGAAATTCGTAATAAATATTGGTTCGTCATACAAATTTCAACCCCTATTTCAACCCTTTAGGAGACGAATTTCAAAAAATCCTTTCTTATCTCGCGTAAAGGTATTAGGATGAACCTTTGTGCAAAATTTCAGCTTTATAGGTTCACAGGTTTGGGCCCTGCGTTGATTAGTTCGCCATAAAAATTGTCAACCCCATTTTAGCCTGCAACCCCATTTTAACCCTTTTAAGGATGTATTCCAAAAAATTGTGAAACACGTGTTTAATTATTTATTTCAAGGAGTAACTTCACGAAGTTTAATGTCGAAATTCGTATTTAATATTCGTTCGCCATACAAGGTTTCAACCCCTATTTCAACCCCTTAGGATACGAATTTCAAAAAATCCTTTCTTATCCCTGGTGAGAGTCTTAAGATGAACCTTTGTGAAAAATTTTAGCTTTATAGGTTCACGGGTTTGGGCCCTGCGATGATGAGTCAGTGAATCAGTCAGGACTTTGAGTTTTATATATATAGATAGAAGATAGAAGAAAGATTTGGAATTTTATTATTGAAGTTATGATTGAATAAAAAATTTTACATCAATAGAAAAAGTAGAAGAAAAGTTATTGCATTGATAAAAAACCGGCCAAGTGCGAGTTGGACTCGCGCGCGAAGCGTTCCGTACCAAGCTGTAGTTCCACGCTTGAGTAACAGATGGCATTGTATTCAAATTGCACTGTCTTTATAATTTATTGTATGGCGACCCCCCTTAATATATATATTTTTTTAATTTTTAGTATTTGTTGTTATAGCGGCAACGAAAATACATCATTTGTGAAAATTTCAGCTTTCTAGCTATCACGGTTAATGAGATACAGCGTGCAGACAGACAGACAGACAGACAGACAACGAAGTCTTAGTAATAGGGTTCCGTTTTTACCCTTTGGGTACGGAACCCTAAAAACGAGTCAGTAAAAGAGAACACTGCGAAAGTTTTTGAAATTAAACTTTCGCAACGAATAAAAGGAAATAAATATTATTAATCTATTTTGATAAATAATTTTAAGTCTATAGCTTAAAATTGAATTGATTGAATAAAGATAAAAATAAATGTTTTCTCATTCAGTGAATTCAGTTTCACTTACATAATTGTAAAACAAATGAAAAAAGTAATTGCTTATGTTTTATTTATGTTTTTTCAAAACATCCATTGTTTTGACGTTTTGACTGGGTGATTGAGGATTTACAAATACACACATCAAAAGTGTCTAGGGATCAACATATATTTTTGCAATAACTTTTCTCCTGATTGATATTAATTAAAATTTTCTTTAAGGATTCATCAAATAAAGTGTTTTCGTTTGTCACAGTAACGATAAACCAAGTCACCTTTGCATTAATAAAGAAATTTGCCATTTTCCTAATAAAGGGATTTTTGACATTTGAACCACTAACACAAAAGTTTGAAAAAAAGACTGAAATAACAGTTTTCTTTAAAATTTTATTGGGTAACTTAAACAATTAATAATCCGTGTTTCTACCGCGAACACTAACAACACAAGAACATCGGTTTGGCATACTCAAAATGAGTTCATCCAAATCACGCTGTGGAATGGCCGCCCATGTTCGTTGCAACAACAAAAAAAG
>NWSH02000560.1:3742980-3754451 GCA_002382865.2 Heliothis virescens
AGAAGGCTCTAGACAAAGAACTTGTGTGGATTGCTTGCCGACATCATATTTTCGAAATTATCCCGTCCGATGTTTTCAAAACCTTGTTTGGATCCAGCAGTGGACCAGATATCAGTATTTTTAAACGATTTCAAAAAGAATGGCCGAATATAAATATCAATATTCAAGATCAATTTCATCTAATTACAGCTGAAAAAACATCAGTTACAGTATTATCGTTGTTTGTCATTTTGATTTACGGGCGATATTGGAACAAAGCTCCACTGGCACAGTGAGGCCCCTTTAAACGATGCAAACTTCCTAGAAGTGGGCAAAAGCTATCTGAATGATATAATTAGATCAGGCGTAGGTACCAAAAGCATTCTGTCGTCACCTGTGGTACTTTTCAGAGCACTTGATTAGTGTATCATATACGATTCAAGAATTATGCTTGAAACAATGTAATGGTTGAAAATCTTAAAAAATCACCAACAAAAAAGGCTTTAGACCAGAAGGCAAGACGTTCCACTTAGAAAACCCATTTCTTTTACAGAATTTCTATACTCAACGAACTAAAGTTCTTTTGTACCTGCTTGTCTGTGATAGTCAAGAAAAATCAGAAGCCTTTTTAAAAAAAAGATCCTTCAGGGTGGCCCACCGATGAAATTAATACTGAAATGCAGCTAAAAGCTCGCCAAATTAAAGTAGTGACTGATTGCGGCGAGCAAGGTATAGTTTTGATACAAAAAATAAATCCAGTATCACGAAAAACGAAGAACAAAAGCAATATCTTTTACATGTCGTCTAAATTTACCGAAAGAAGTATTCGGTGGTCTCAAAATCGAATATCCTGAACAAGAAAATTGAAAATAAGGAGTCCTTTGCACAATAATAATTCAGTACTGTGGCATTTACTTCATTTTCTGTCACACTAAAACTTGTAAGGTCATTTGTGTTCATTAATATTACATTTTACTGAAATCACCGATTTTTCTTAATATAAAAAAATCGACAAATCATAGCGACCTCTAAATATTGTTTGATTGAGCTGAAATTTTGCATGTATGACTTTAATACCTAAACAAACAAAAATAGCTATGTGGAGAATAAAAAAATTAAAAAAATTTTTTTTGGACCACCCTAATGTATGTACCTAAATTAAAACACATAATTATTCAAAACATTTCACAACTAAGTATTACCATGTTTACTTTGCCTCTGTTATAAATAGTCAATAGTAGTAAATGACCCAACTGTCATTACCAATTTATAAAAATAATGTATTCATTGCTACCTAACATAGCTATCCAATTACCGGCAATAAATTATCTTCCCACGCAAATTAGAAGAGATTGAGTAAAATGGACACCGATTGCCTTTGGGCAATTAAAAAGTAACCTGTCATTACTTGATCAATTGGAATGTGATGCAATGAGAGTATCAAATCAATGATTTGACTGTTCAGGTCATAGGCTGGTACCACTATGTTACCTGATATAGAAATCATTGTGTCGTAGATGGTTTGTTAAATGCTTCACCACAGCAAAAAAGTGCTTTCAGCAGACGGCCAATGGTTGAAAGTACTATTTGATACGCATGTTACTGTTTACTAAAAGAAAGAGTAGAAAATTTTATTTGTATTTTTTCAGTAGCGGAATCTGGCTCGGCTATTCTAAATCAGCAAAATAGATGCTGTCACCTTTTGCTAGATATGATAATTAAGTCATTTAATCAAATTACGCTGAAAAAAATCACTTTTTGGAGATCAACTATTTTGCAAAAGAAAGCCCCCAAAATACACATCGTTCACAACTTACTCTGTGTACTCCACCTGCAAACTCTGCAGCTGTAAGCAACGGGTTCTTTGAATACCAAAAGTAAAGCAATGGAATTTTTAAATACTGGCTTTATTTAAGTAGTTATTTCTTAATAGTAGGTGAACGTTTTTATTAAGACGTTAAACTAATTACCGAGCAATCTTAACACAAAACTGACGACGTGTGGGTAACAGCTTTTCCAAATAATGTTATCCATTACCAAACTACGAGCTAGTTAGAAGGTTTTCCAATCAATTCACACACATATGGTGTTGCCTCAGGCTATTTTGGGCAATAAAGTCAATACAATCCATAACTCCAACACTGACGAGACGCTTTAGGGCAGAATTAAACAGTTTCAACAAAATTAAATAGCCAATCGGAAATAATTGTTTTAAATAACGTCCATTAGAAGTGATTGTGTCAGTTCGGGTGCTTTGATTTATAAATATTGACATTAAAGCAGCAGCTTGGACTGACTTCGTAGCCCGGAGCGGTAAAGCGTGCTAAAAGTTAAGCGCGGCTTAATAAACCAATAATGTTGATAATGGACTTATTTTATTAAAACGACAGTAATTATGGAAGGCGATTTTTTTATTTTTCTGCCGAAGTAAACTTAAATGTTCAGAATTTTTATAGGGACAGTGGGAGTTTTCGTACACCCTCTAACAGTGGGTTACATCTTGGAAAGGCAATGTACAGACGACAGCACATCAAGTTACTACAATCTGTCAAATTTCTGCACTCGATTTTCAACCTTATCACAATAAAGGTAGGTTAATGTTTGATTGCTAAAATTTGACAGATTCGTATACGTTGACCTGCTGTTGTCTGTACTTTTCTGCTTAAATTGTGTGTATGTGTTGGTATTAGGTACGTGTTTTTAGTTTATCTATCTTTTATAGGTACCTAATAAAAAGTAAAATGAAAAACAAAAAACGTAGTCTATCTGTTGAATGAATGAAACGATAAGTCTAAAACTATGACAAAACTTCATAAAAGTGACACCTATTTGAATAAGATTGGTATGCATCTGTATCCTTATCTAATCTCTGATCAAATTCACGTGTGTCTTATTTTGATTGGTCGCTCAATACTTTGATGAGCCAATCACTGCATAAATATGTATGTATAAGCTTTGTTAGCTACTGATCTGATTTGCTTAGCTAAGAAATAGATATTTAATATCATAACGATGAGCTTATGACTAAGTAGTTTCCCTAACAAACTCAAACTCAATTTTTTTTTTTATTTCAAATAGGCCTATGAAAGCTTATATGAAACGTCAAGCTAGTACCCGCACGGGTAGCCGTACGTTGGATCAATCTTAAGGGTAAGCAATATTTGCCGATCGGCATGTGACGTTCCACTGTGCTTCGAAAGACATGTTAAGCTGATTGGTCCCGGCTAACATTTTAACATCTATGGCAATCGTTTTGGAAAGGCTAGTAAGTTTGACAACCTGTATCCGGCTATATCCATTAAAGCTGGAAGCTTGGGAATATGCTACGCAGGAAGATCTCCGGGTCATTCAAAACCTCTTTCAAGGAACTTTTACTAGGAACTTGATTAAGTGTAGTCTAGACTAGCTATGCAATCAATCAATACACGTACTCACACTAACATAATCCAGACGACGGCAGAGCACAACAATCTTCCCAAATCTTTCAAATTTTACCAATCAGACATCAACCATCCACTATTGTGATAAGGTTGAAAATCTATTGAAGAAATTTTACAGGTTGACGTAAGTTGTTGTTGTGCTGGCATCTGTACAACCCACTACGATGTAATAATTCAAAGTATGACCTTGACCTCTCCAGTCTATTATTATAACTTCACCCAACAATCATGTAACCATCCGTAATCCGCAGGTCAGTGACATTGACACTATTAGATATAAAATATTATCCATTGTGATACTTAAATCATCAATCAAGTAAACAATAAGAATTTATTAAAAGTTCACATTAGGCCTATGTAACAATGGTATTATTCGTGGGTATGATACATATTATTAAATATAATTAATTAAATTATTTTGGTTCAAAAAGTGGATGTGAACCAGATTTGAATGATAGAGGTTTTGTTTTGTGTTGTTGACAGTTCACTTGGCTGTTGTATTTAATTTTGTTTGTTTATAAGACTGTTCGTCAGTTTCACAGGTTACAGATAAAGTTTTAAATGGATATCTAGGTAGATAGTGTTACAGAAATGTTTTTAGTTTTGATTACTTTTTTATGGCATCATGTATCAGAAAACTATTTAGAACTCTATCTGAGCTTGCGAGACAGGCTGTAAGTATTTCTGTCATATTTAAGGAACTCTTTTAACTATTTAAATAAATGGAGATTTTACGTAATTCACACAACTTTCCCTACACTATAGAAAGCAAAACAAAGAGAAAAAACCGGCCAAGTGCGAGTTGGACTCGCGCATGAAGGGTTCCGTACCCCATCCCCCTTCTTTTTTTTTTCAATTTTAGTATTTGTTGCTATAGCGACAACAGAAATCCATCATTTGTGAAAATTTCAGCTTTCTAGCTATCACGGTTAATGAGATACAGCGTGGAGACAGACAGACAGACACCGAAGTCTTAGTAATAGGGTTCCGTTTTTACCCTTTGGGTACGGAACCCTAAGAACGATTCTTCTTCGATCGTTAAATAAAACTTAGATAGATTTTCTCATGATATGACAAACATTTAATTAAAACAACATTCCACTAGAAATGAGCTAACATACACAAACAATTTTATTCAAAACCCTCTATTTAATAAACTATAGGAAGTACTAAAAACAAGTAATTAAAATCCTGAAAAGTACCACGCCAGCTGATTTAGTCACGACTCAGATAACGCTCACACGCCTTCTGATAATTCAATTAATCGCATAAAACCTTATTGGTCACGTCAGTAAAGCATAAAGAGTCAGTGTTAAGCCCTATTAGATACGATATATGAAAATAAACATAAGCACGAAGTATTGAAGCTACCTATATAACTTTGCCCGCGTATTTATCCGCGTACCCTAGTATCTTAAGGCTATATTATTCTCGTTTTGTTATATAATCACAGTTTCAACCCTCAATGCATCTATTAAAAAGTGGCCCGTATTAGGCCATTTTATACGGGCCACCCCCTCACAAAATTACCTATGTCCTTGCAAAAATAATTTTAAAAGGTTCATCAGTGGAGCAATAAAATTGTAATTAACAAACAAACTCAATTTCTTATTTTTTATTAGTAAGGATAAGCCCTACTTAATGCGAGATATTGACATGACGTGTGTACCTACGTAGAATTATATTCACTTCGCACCTGTTTATCGATATATTATGTCAAACGTTAGTGCATGGCCCGCCCACCTTGTTTCAATCGGCGCTTGCGCAAGCCCTGTCGTTGATCCATTGATAAATTTTTGTGTTTGGTACTTGTCTGTACAATGGATTGCAGAAGTGTTTATTGGTAGTAGTAGCCTATTTTTATTCACAAAGTATCGCTCGAAAGTATTAAGAACCTACATATTATTTTATACCCCTTACTATAAACTAAGTTTATATATTGTAAGTTTAATTATTTTCCTATTCGACTAAACAACCACATAAATAATAATAAAAAAAAAGCTTTTGTGAATATCCTATGTGGCTTATTTCACTATGATTAAAAATTAATAAGTAGATATACAAAAAAAAAAAACTTTTCTTATTGAATGTACAGTAAAACAGGATCCATGGATCAACTTAAGTCAATTGGTCAATGTCTAACTGAAGCAATTTACGTGATAACCAAACCGACAACAGTTAAGTTCACAAGGTTGATACAGGTGGCCCGCAGGGCACAGCTTAGAGCCACAGGGGTTCTCTCGGACTGACATTTTGGACAAGACTACAAGAAAGAAATTATGTGTGTGAGTGAGTTCTTTTGTTATGCTGTCACGACAATACGGCTAAACTGATACAGATAAAAATGTAGTGTGGATGAAAATGGGACCCTGAAAAACCTACAGGTTAGGTTAGTTACCTACAGGTTAACAAGTCGCGCGAAGCAGTACCCTTAAGACGATATGAAAAATACAAGAAACAGCAAATTTAAATACGTCAAACAAACTCTCAGACCTCTAACTATGAACTCCGTAGCAAGCTAAGTGGATCTAAATAAAACCAATAAATAACAACTAATTATACAGTCAGTTATAATCACGTTGACCTGTCACTAAGCTTTTCTATACTTGGCAGATTATTTACATTGTACATTTATTCGATGTAAAGATAAGATCGTTTGAAACACTGCATTCGAGGTCACCGTCTGACCTATTTTTTTCATTCGAACTTCATTAGGTATTATAAAAACACCCTGCCAATGAGGTAACATTTGATTAAATTTTCTTTATCCTCGCGGGAGATACTTACATAATAACGATATATTTAGAATCCTAATATTTGACAGACGTGTCTCAGAGCAAAGCAAAATATACCTAGTAGGTGTTTGTTCAGGTCCCTTGTCTAAAGGATCGACTTCAAAAATACTTGGAGTAAATATTTTTTAAGGTTCTATACCGATGATGTACTTTTCTTAGTAAAAATCTTTGACTGTTGGGAGCTACACCATCCCCGGGTAACATAGGTAATATTTTATCACAAGATCGAGTTACCAATAATTTCATAATCAACATTATTGATAGATAAAATATTGAAGCAATTGACAGCAATAGACCCCGTTATCATTTATTAAACCAAACAATTTCATCTCTAACCGTTCTAACAACTGATTAGATCTCATTGAATAAAAGATAAAGATCAATAACTTCAATACAAATCGTATTGTAAAATTCTAAACAAGTGAATTTACCAATGGAACTTTTATGGAGTGATTATCACGTGGGTGGGCGCACGCGCAAGCACCTTGAACTGATTACTATATCAACCATTATTCATCAATTTTCGGCAACAACCATTTAGATAGATAATTGAGATTAACCGGATACTTAACTATTAGTTAGTTACAAAATAGCCGTCTATATTATAAGTAGAATTGATTTTACATGTCAGGGTTACGACAATGGCAACGAGGGGTCTTGTGAATGTGAACCATGATAATATTGTAATTTAGCAATTTAGTGGTGCATAGCTTCTAATGACGCATATGTTAATGCCATATACACCCAGTTAAGTTTGTAGTTAGTTGCTCAATCACATATGCAAAGGTCAAAATTTGGTGTATGAAATAAGTAGATAACTAAAAAAATGTATGGCATAATAGATATTTGTTGGAGTATACAACAATGCTGAGACCGAGTAGTCTTATAGCTGTAGTCATTATTATTCATCTGCTCAAGTTTTTTTGTGTTAATTACCTCGAAGATCTAGCTTTTTCCCTTAGCCCGATTGCCTTTAACCTGTGTTTCTCCAGTCCTATTATCACTAACTAGCCCATTGCCCTTAACTAATACTTTCACCTGTCCTTACCATAATTCGCCTCTTATATGCGTCATCAGAATTATCAATATCCTGAAAAATGTGAATTCGTACTCAAATACATTGATTGCTCGCATACAACTCCAGTAATTAGATAAACTCAATGTTCACTAGTCTTAAATATACTCAAGAAATATAACTTCCTCTATACTAAGTGCACGAATTTGGGTCACAACGTGCAAAATTATGTTTAACTTTAAATCAAACCGCCGTCCTTGCAATATCCCTGCAACACACTATTAAACTCTCGTTATTACAAGAATGTGACACTTTTACATTAAAAATAAACAAGGCCATATAAAAAGTAAACCATGCAGGTATGTTGCAACAAAGTTTTTAATGATTTCTTTTATTTTACACAAGCCGGCGGCCATGATAAAAAAAATAATAACGTAATTACGTATTACGATCTATATAAATATACAGTTTTAACTGGGCGACAAATCTAGACTCTATTTTTAGTGGCTCTAGATAACTGTTCTTTATAACTAGTTTATTTCGGTCGGCATGATAACTAATAAAAAGTTTTGTGGTTTTTATGTTTGTTTATATTATCTTAGTCAATCAATCAATTTAGGAAGCAAAATGTAATCTATTGCTTGTTTCATGTCAAGGGGAACGATCAGAAATATGATATGCAGTAATATAAAATACAGTGAGTGTAATTACTTCTAAGAATCAAAAACTAAAATTAAGTCATATTCATGAAATTAATGTGCGATAATCCTTTTTTTAAACTTATAAAATTTAAATTAATATAAATCAAAATATTGAAACATCAAGCCGCAAAATCATAATAAAGCTCCATTCATACCACTCATTTAAATGTCTAATAAGTCAATCAATCTACATTAGCTGCTAATCTTTTAAATCCACCTGTTCATTATAGAATGATAAGACTTCATAGACGAACGTGATTACACAAAAATTAATTTTATAGTAGTATATTTTTTTGTTTATTTGATTTTTACCATAAAGTCTTCGAAACTTCTGAACCGTTTTGAAAAATTCTTTCATTGTTGAAAAGCTACAGCAGCTTCGTATCGGTACGGGTAGAAGTTCCTTCCCCGAGGACGCCGATGAGACTACGGGAAAACGGCTATAGTGTTTTAAATTATGAAAACACTATTGTATTATCATGAAAACTAGAAAAAAAGGCTAAATATACCTAATATATTTCAATCGGTTCCCTCAATAGACAGACACACCGTTCATCACACCCCACTTTTTGTGATGGAGTTAAAATAAAGAGAAGTACAGCCTATACTTACATAAGCCAGTCAAAAAATACCAAAAGAACAGAGAGACAATTAGATCGGTAGCTACTACTCCAAGTTACGTCAAGTAATGTTAAGTTAACACATGTTTCCTCTATACAAGATGGTATTTGAAGATAAATATGTAACTACAGTTTGATTGACATGAGACTATGGTGATCTAACTGAACATTTTTGGAGTTAAAAAAAAACCAGTAGTGTAACAGGAAAATTGAGTGATTAATCTTAATGTTTCATTAATTACATTTTTGAAGAAGCAAAAAGATCGACACTTAAGCCACTTAGAAAAGCTAATAGGTAATGTATATTATACAGATGCCAGCAGGTCAACCTACCCGAATCTGTCAAATTTTATCGATCAAATATTAACCTTTCACGATTATGATATGGTTGAAAATCAATTTTTCAATCAATCAAACTTTGATTTGTCAAATTAAGAAATTTGACAGTCTGTACTTAAAAGTTGACTTATTTATTTGTGCTCAGTATAAGTCAAATCCATCAGACAGTTAATTAGAATTAGAACAAACACCCTTTTAGACACTAACTTTAAAGATAAAAGATCTAAATAAAAAATCCAGATCAATCTCAAAACCACAATAGCCAAAATCTCTTATACTTAAAAACCGAGCACAGCCGCGGGCTAAGCCATTAGTGAACCATAAAACAGTTACCATATGGGGAAGCGATGTTTGCTCTAGAACTGTTATTTGGCGTATCAATTATCTTCAATCATATCGCAATGTATGAGCTCGCGAGGCGATTACCAAATAGGCTTGTGGACGCTGCGTGCCACCCAACATGTAGCGTAACTTGCAATTTACGTATTAAATGTTAAAGGGAAGTTTTTGGGATAGTTTTAATAAAATAATCCTATAATGTAATATGTATTTTTTCTCAATTTTGCATTTATTAGTTTTAAGTTAGTTTTAAGTTTTGTCATATGTAACCTTACAAAAATTGTAATTTCTCAAACCACAAAGAAAGAACAAACCAATTCTTCAGGAAGGCGGACGACATATTCATAATGTCGTCAACTTCCATCAATATGACATTTATTTGAAAAAAAAAGTAATATTATTATAATGAACCTATGAGAACTAAAAGCTTGTTGTGCTTTTTACAAAATATTACGTTTTGACTGATTACGTTGTTCATAGTGTATTTTGTATTAATTGGGCCTTTTCACAAAAAAATGCTATCTTTAGCAGTAGCAGTAGAAAATTTTGAAAGTGGTCATATTTTATTGCAAAAAAAAATGGAAGCATTGCAACTGATATTATAACCGAAAGATATAAATTTAGATAAGTACCTTTTGTGATACGTAGTATTCTAAATACTTTTACTTCATTTACCAATAACTTTATATTAAGGTTAAAAAATACAGTACAAAGTCGTTATACAACCTCTTTGGCTGCCTAAAACAATCTGCGCCTTAACACTTTATAATGAATTCTTTGTATAAAACCACACCTATATAAAACTCTTAAAAGTAACATTACAGCATCTATTTACCCAACTTATTGTGCATATTTATTTACATAACCTCACATTTGCGACACAGTCGGTTAATAGTTGTCGTTTGAATTATCCGACAACTTTATAGGCAGTAGTTCTTAACAGTTAGAGCAGTAAATAATTGAGTATTCTTGTTAATAGTCTAAGCTTGTAATAATTACTCGTGTAATGGTCGTAAATTGTATAATTTTATGATATAAGATAGTTTCTAGTATTATTAGTTGCAAATGAAGTTATTAAAAACTGTGGGTAAAGAAATAGCATCTTGTAACTGACACAAATAGTTGTGTTATAACTATAATATCTTTATTAATACACATATAAATTACATTTTTAAATGTTAAATACAAAAATACATGTAAAAAACATTTAAAAATATAAAAAATAGGTAGCCACCGATATCGGGCACAGGGTCCAAGGTACCGGTGGTTAGGGTCCCAGAGACAGAAACCTCCTCACAATACGCGCCGTATCAAGGAGTACCGCCTTCTGAATCAGCCCCTTGACCCAGCCGCCTAACGAGAGCCTCATGAGATGTTGGTCGAGGCTCTTGGCTATTAAGCCATTGGCCGTAACGACTATCGGCACAATAACAGNAAAAACAGGTGGCCGCCGATATCGGAAACAGGGACCAAGGTACCGGTGGTTAGGGTCCCAGAGACAGAAACCTCCTCACAATGCGAGCCGTATCAAGGAGCACGTTGTGTTATTTTTCCATTTATTTATTTGCAAACATATTTTTTACATTTTTAAATATAATTATAAAAAAGAAAGAATATAAAAACATTTAAAAATATAAAAAACAGGTGGCCACCGATATCGGGCACAGGGTCCAAGGTACCGGTGGTTAGGGTCCCAGAGACAGAAACCTCCTCACAATACGCGCCGTATCAAGGAGTACCGCCTTCTGAATCAGCCCCTTGACCCAGCCGCCTAACGAGAGCCTCATGAGATGTTGGTCGAGGCTCTTGGCTATTAAGCCATTGGCCGTAACGACTATCGGCACAATAACAGCCGTATCGACATTCCACATGGCAACAACCTCGTGCGCTAAGTCGAGATACTTAATTTGTTTCTCTTTCTCAGCTTTCACGAGGTTCTCGTCATGCGGAACGGCGACATCGACTATCATCGCGCGGCGCGCTAATCGATCTATCACCACTATATCAGGCTTATTGGCTACAATAGTCCTGTCAGTGATGATAGATCGATCCCAGTACAACGTGACATGGTCATTTTCGAGAACTGGGTCGGGCGCATACTTGTAGTACGGTACCTCAAGATCCACAAGTTTGTATTGCAAAGCAAGCTGCTGATGTATGATCTTGGCCACTTGGTTATGTCTGTGCAAGTACTCACCGTTAGCCAAACGAGAACAACCGGAAATAATATGCCTGATAGACTC
>NWSH02000560.1:3757340-3778318 GCA_002382865.2 Heliothis virescens
GCGTAAAGTTGTATTTATTTTATACAACTCCAGCACCCTCTTGAGCCACGTATGGGGGACCGAGTCGTAGGCCTTCTTATAATCTATCCAACATGTCGACAGATTCTTTCGGGATCGCCGAACCTGTTGGCTGATGACCATGTCAATGAGGAGCAGCTCCTTAGTACCGCGGGACCCCTTCTTACATCCATTTTGAGAGACAGACATTACTGAATATTTTTCGATATGTGTGTTAATTTTGGATCTCAAAATGGATGTAAGAAGTTTATAAACCGTCGGTAAGCAAGTGATCGGTCTATAATTTTTGGGTTCCGCGGTACTACCTGATTTATGGAGCAGGTGGGTAACTCCTGTAGTAAGGAACTGTGGGAGCGACCCGGCTTCTAAAGCTGACTGAAACTGTGATGCCAAACAGGAGTGCGAACTACGCAGCCATTTTAACCAGAAATTGTGCAGTCCGTCCGGTCCTGGTGATTTCCAGTTCTGCATCGGACGGACTGCACAGGCCACATCGGAGGATGTGATATTGATCTCCTCCATTTCTGGTATTTGTTCACACTTCTGCTCAACATCACGTGTCCAGTCACCCTCCTCGTGACAAACGGGCGTCGACCAGAGGTTACGCCAAAATATATTTGTGGCATCATCATCTGGTCGGCGCTCGTCCATCACACATTGTTCAGATCGCTCCCAAGTTCTATATACCCACCTTTGGTCACTCTGGAACATCCGATTCTGGGTATACCGCTCCACCCGTCGCTTATACCTACGTATACGGCTCGCCCATGCACAGAATTTTTTACGAAAAATTCATTTAAATACATGAATGTCAATTCACTATAAACGAAGTTCTACATTTTTAATTCTAAATACACGCAAACAGAAGTACGATAGTTCAGACGACAGCTCATCAAGCTACCACAATCTGTCAAATTTCTGCAATCGATTTCCACCTTATCGCAACGGCAGTAGGTTAATATTTGATTGGTAAAAATTTACAGATTCGTATACGTTGACCTGCTGTACATCAGACTACAGGACAAATAAAAAATACCTTAATTTCATTTAGTATCTAAAACGTACCTAGGACGGTGTGTTGTATTTCTAACTTTTTTATCAAATTACTATTACATTCTAGAATTTCTCTTACCCAACTATAAGGCTTTTTAAAACATTTTGTTTGTACTGAATACCACACACAACACTCCTAGTATACAGGATACTTCCCGCTGCGGTAATTCTTGCATTCTCCACATGGAGTATTTAAAAAAACCGGCCAAGTGCGAGTCGGACTCGCGCATGTAGGGTTCCGTACCGCTGTCTATGAAAAATGAACGTCACGTTTATTGTATGGGGACCCCCCTTTATATTTGCTTTTTTTAATTTTTAGTAAATATTTGTTTTTACAGCGGCAACGGAAATACATAATTTGTGAAAATTTCAGATTTCTAGCTATAACGGCTTATGAGATACAGCCCGGAGACAGACAGACAGACAACGAAGCCTTAGTAATAGGGTCCCGTTTTACCCTTTGGGTACGGAACCCTAAAAACACCTACCACATTTCCCAAGAAGTTTCTATCACCACCATACTTATCTGCATACGCATTCTTAAGCTGAAAGTTGTTTGCAATTAAATACTACTGGTAATCGGTTGCTATATAAACAAGAAATTATTTATTTTGTTTAGAGACGGTTTTTGAAGCATTCTCTATGAAGTTCATCGTAGAAAACTACCACTCACTAAGCAAAACTAATTGTTTAGTTTTTTTATAAGAAACTAGCTGTTTTCCCACGGGTTCACTCGCGTCCAGGAGAACTTCATCCCGCACTCGAGTAAAATAAATTTGGAGTGTTTTCGTTAAAAGCTCCCAGACGGCTTATCCTTTATCAAGATCTTAACAATTATCGTTAGTGTTTTGTACATAGAAATGATAGCAAAAACTTAACAAATTATAAACTAAAACCTTCCTCAAGAATCACGCTATCGAGTGGTGAAAACCGCTTTAAAATCAGTGCAGTAGTTTTTGAGTTTAAGTATCACAAACAGACAGATGAGACGGGGTTTGTTTTTTAACACTCCGTTACACGCGCCTCTAATAATTACACGATTTCACGCGCGGGGCACCCCCGTGCCCCAAAGTAATTGATAGATTTTTAATTATTAGGGTAAGAAATAAATAATATATATTTTGTATTCATAATCAGTCTTTAATGATATCTATAATAAAAATTAAAAATAAGGCCTTCTTAATAAAAATAAATAAAATAAAAACCTTTTTTCTGCATCCTAAAAAACTTAGTAAAACCAACATAGGATCTTAAATTCGAGATCTTTGTCATCAATACGTGACCTTTCGAGATCGTTTACACTTTGGTTATAACACTGGATACATACACTATATTTATGGTCATTGCAAACAGGTTTGTTACATCTGTGACATGCTGATCTGATCGATGGAACTTTGGCCCTTCCGCAGTCATGGCATCTGGTCTGGTCCCTGGGACCTGGTCCTCCTTATCATTTTCCTCTTCCGAATTTGGTTAATCTATGCAATGATCCTCCTCATCCTAACTATTTAACTGGTCTTCTAAACTACCCTGCTCTTCCTCGTCAGATTTCCGGAACCAGTCAATTATCTGGTACTCTTCGTCCATTTTGATCTATAAGTACCTGAAATGAGCAGAATACAAATGCTATCACACCAATAACAGAAGTAAATAATGTTTATGTTCATTTATTAACAATATTATTACAATAAATTATATAATTATTGGAGAAAATAACTAAATTTGCTTACCTCTGTCGTTCTTCAAATAGTTACGCAATTACACGCACGGGGCACAGGTGTGCCCCAGAAGCACTAAACTGAGTATATAAAGCATGTCTGTGCACCAATGCAGCTGCTGCGACACTTACGTACGCTCAAGGACACTAGCAGCAGCTATTGAAGACGGCGAGATTCCAAGTTAATTTTTGAAGTAGTAATAGGCAAAAATATAAAAATAATAGGCAAATAAAAAGCGACAACAGGAAAATAATGAAATAAAAATACCCGTAGAGAGAATCCAATAGATATTCTTGATGAGAATCTATTATAAGTTATATCGTACAATTTAGAACTTTCATTAAGTGAGCTGTGATGTTATCGCAAAATTAATTTAAAACTGGTTTATTTCATTATAGATTTTCAATTTGTTCTCCTGTATACTGACTTTCAGTATCTTCATTGTAAAATTTATTGGTGATTATTTCTTTCTTATTATATTGATCTTCTCGATTATTTATTTACAGTCAAAATCATTAATTTATTTAACAGTGAAGAGACCTTGATCATCGTAAATATACTTTAAATTCTGATAAACTGAAAGATACTTATCATAATATAAGTATCTCCGAAAATATCCACTATCAACTCTTGTCCAAATAGTAACGAAACAAACACGTTTTTGACGTTTTCAAGAAAATTCAAAAATATCGGTAATATTTTTGCGTTTTCTGTTATGCATTTGTAAATTAAATAAAAAATATTTCTATTTTTACATTACGCCACTGAAGTAAAGGAAATAAAACATCGATCTAATAGTTTCTTAATGTACCAGTAAGTGTGGCAATCACAAACTAAATCAAATGTCATTTGCATCAGATATTTAAAATACTCATTTAGAAATCTTTTCTAACAAAAATATTTTGTGTAATTGCTATCCGAACGCCCTATTCAAGACTTGGAAGCTAACAATACAGATACATACAACTACTAAATGAAACTGCCTGTGGTTCCTTTCACTACATCTTTTCCTCAAGTTTTCTTTTTATTATAATTTGGCATAAGTACATCTGGACATAATGATGGCGAACTTTACTTTCTATCTACTGACTGCGGAAATCAATATTCTGTCTATCTCTGGATTTGCTTACTAGTGATAGAATTTTGACATTAGCCCCATACAAGTAATGTCAAATTCCTATCTCTGGTAAGAAAATCCAGAGATAGATAGGTTATTGGGAACGGCCGTATATCGATACACATAAACTGGGACACTCTAGTAAGTATTATTTCATCGTCAGTTCTTGATTTTGATTCATTGATTGATTTGATTCAGAGATTTTGAGGGCAATCTTTATTTGCATTTTATGGTCAGACCATTTGTTCATGTTATGTTAGAAACAATCATCATCGGCCTAGCCTTTTCTCGACTTCGTTGGGGTCGGCTTCCAGTCTAACCGAATGAAGCTGAGGACCCGTGTTTTTTTACATGGAGCGACTGCCTATCTGACCTCCACAGCCCAGTTACCCGGGCAACTCAACACCCCTTGGTAAGACTGGTTGTCAAACTTTCTGGCTTCTGACTACCCGTAACGACTGCCAAAGATGGTTGCATACCGAGACCTATCAATGTATAGTTTATTCCACAACCTAGTTACCCCGGTAAGACCCTTTAAAAGACTGGTTGTCAGACTGCCAAAGATGTTCAAATGATGTGACGAATAAATTAATTTATGATCGTAAAAGTAAATTAGCAAGTTCTTTTGAAATATTTATATGTTGATCTTGTTTTTTGATGACACCTTAACAGTTATGTATACGACTGTACATTAACGAATGCTTAATTAATCAACGCGTTGTTGAGTCACAATATCGAAGATCAATAGTATTTTTTTAAATATTACGGTAGTCTAATTTGATTAATTGTTTAGATAAATATATTAGTGTTTTAGCGCAGCAGATATAATTATATTGATTCATGGGGACCATTAGTCATTTTATTTCATAATTCTGAGATCTATATTAATAACAAAATAATCACTAAATATTTGTCTTATATATCTTATATCTTATGTCTTATATATTGAGTATATTGATAAAACGGGCCATTTGATCCCACAAACAGTTTTGTGATACCATTCTATCATCCTTCAATTAAATCTTCAAATTATTAACGATAGTTCTAGTTTTAAGATGGCTATTACACAAAACCAGCTATTTCATTAACCTCTGACCCCTGAAATCTACCGTTAACGACAGATTACAAATCAATTAACAACATACGATCAATGGACCGTTAGCGGGCAGCGCACGCGCACCGCTACGCACGACTAGCTACCGGCATGCGCGTGAAGCCTTATGTACCAACTGCCGAGTATAGGGTTACATCAAACCATAATAAGGTGTTTATTACTATAGATAAGTGCTAGTATTAAAGTTGCAATGTAAAGAATGCAGAAAATTACATTGTAATTAACCGGCTGGTTGTTTTCTCGTGGTTTAACCCGTGTCCCGTGGGACAAATGCCCGCAGCCGGATAAAATGTGAATTATAACCTATGTACTCTTTTTTCTTGTAGGTGTTCGGACTCTCTTTTATTAACGATGGGAAATCATCAGTATGACCCCTCCCGCTGTGGGTGACAGCTCGAGGTAGTGTCAGACTTTTACTGACTAAAACCCACCGTTTTCCTTCGGGAGTCCTTTGTGCGCCAGGGCCGCAGTAATTCTGTTGAACCACCCGCAGCGCTGAAAAAACCCTCTCTTCACTTCTTACTTCTTCGACTCTTCATAATTATTTTGATCACTTTGCTAAACACCAACAAAGTTATAGCCGACCATGGTACACTAACAGCATAACTATGCCAGTTTTAGATACCTAAGTATCTCTTTGGTTTAAGTTAGATGATAGGTTTACCCACAGCTTAATGAAAATGTCTCTATAGACGGTTAATGAAAGGTCACAGGTTAACTTGCGATTAATTTTGGGTTATTTACTTGTTGTGGTTTGATGCAGTTACATCCGATTAGTGGGCTAGGTGAAGTATTAAGTTGCTATCTAAAGATGTTTGGATAATGTTGCATAAGAATTGCTCTCGATGAAAACTGTTGTGTGGTCGTAGATTTTTGATAGTTTTATACCTACATTTGGTGCATTGTGTATTTTCGGATACTTAATCTCGATTTTTGTTGACATTTTTATAGGCTTCTTGAAACAAAAAATTTGAAATGAAAAAGTAAACTGACATTTTAATGAAATATTGATGAAAATATAAGCGTCAAATCTAAAATCCCAAGCTTACGTAAATAATATGTCATACTTTATAGATTCTCCTCATTTGTTCGGCTGCTTTACTATTGAAATGAACTTAAATTCCAGCCAATTAAGTAAAGTTAACATAAATTAATATAAAACAAATTATGGTTTCTGTCCATAAACAAGGAATGTTAGTAAAAAATAAACATGGTAGCCGAGTTCTTAATTCAATTAGCTACTTAATTAGTACGTTATGTAGTTATAATTAACTAAATGGTATAAGCCATCGATATTATCAAATAACGTGTAATGTCGTTATACGTCCTATAAAATAGGATATAGTTAAATGTACCTAATACGTTGAAAACGCAGTGTTTAGAAGTTCTATGGTCCGCTCATTCAACTCTTGACTTATAAAAATGAGAGATCTGAAACATCTCGAATCGTCTCGTGCATCCCGTTGTTTCCCCGGGCCCTTAGAATTCGACATCAGACGTTTCAGATCTTTGATTTTGACAACCCGTTGTCGCTGGCATAAGCGACATGATCTGCGTACGAAGTCGCTGGCAGAAGATAGTTTGCTAATATATTTGATTGACGCTAACCTGTGTTTTACTAATGAAAACATATTAAACTGTAATTAATGAACTGTAATTAAAATCATAAATATTCAATTTTGTACCGTTCAAACTATATTGAAGAAAACATTTTTTATTTCAATGGACTTGCTGAAACTGGGCTATAAACGCCAAATGTAGTGCAGTTTTACAACAAAAAGGTTGCAATAAGGTGTAAATAGTGATGATATCTGGGTACTGCAGTTTATGCACATAATTATTGAAGTTACTAATGATTTTTTGTGAAATATTTCCCCACGCGAAATGTTTTACACCTACTTTTTTCACGCCATGTTTTTTACAAAACACTTAACACATTTAATGTGATGTTTTTTAATTCTATTAGCGAAACACAATTTGAAAATTTTGGAAGATTAAAAATTCTTACCTATGTTGATTAATTGTGTGAGTACGTTACATAGCGATATAAGTAGCATCATTATTCATCTCGTAACAAAAAGATACAAATTCAATTCCAATATTAACGGCAAGGTTCCAGATAAAGTTCTTGATAGTTATCTGGTAACTATCTTATCTGGTATGAGAGCCTCTGCTCTCATACCTCCATAGTTACCAGATAACTAAGGTCATCATCCTTATCCTTAAATCCTACCTACCATATCCTAATTTACTCAGTAAATACAAGCTCCTCCCCCTTAGCTCTCGAAGGAAGTACCTTGAAGCGACTGTCCTGTATAATATAGTCAGAAATAAATTTAACTGTACAAACCTGAGTAATATGATCTGCTACGCTGTACCTAGAACCATTCACAGGCGACAGGTACGCGCAGGCACTCACCTATCCGCCGGATGGTTCACACTTATAACGTCACTTTTGTAAACATTGGTATTTTTAACTGTAGTATAAATAAGTTCAAAAGCCTCCTTCACAGTTTTTTGCTTTCTTTGTCACAGTAATTTTAACTTTATTATTGTATCTTTAAACTATTCTTTTTTTTTTCTTAATTCTGTCATTATTTGTTACACGTACTGCTTTTAACGTTCCTAGCGATTAGAATTCTTCATTTTTTAAATTTGTATGTCTACCTGTGGACAGCGTCGTGGGTTACATTATGACCACAACATCACATTGTTTTATTAGTTGTAAGATTTTATAATGTAACTGTTTGCTGTTCCTTAAAATAAAAATAAAAATCATTGTATGATGATCTGTTTTTTTGTAAATTCTGTGACATTATCTATAACTAACTTTATTTGGAATCTGTGAAATGGGCCCATAGATAATAGAACCGATATTTACTGACTTATCTGAAATAGAGCAAATAGTGTAAATTGGAGCCAATACTTTATGTAAATATATTCTTATTAACTTGTCATCAAACGGTAGCGCCCGTATCATTAATAAGAGCACTCGATGCAATATCTGTCTACAGCTTCCACCTTATATAGAACGATTTGTGACTTTATTTACAAGTACGTAGGAAATGTGGAAATTCTATAAAATGTAATCTCTCACTAACGCTGAACTAATTAATACTAATTTTAAATTATTGATTAAAATTATGATGTTTAACTTACTTTGACTGGCTTCAATATGAAAACAAACGGTAGGTGCACCGTTATTTATTAACTGTCTATTCACTTTTTCTAAAAATACGAAATTCATCACTATCGTTTTAATTCGATTGATGATATATCTATGATGATAAAGATATGATAAAGTCATCTTTACATCCAGGAAGTCATTTCTTCTTCCCTCTGCTTGTTCCCAAGTCACATGGGGTCGGTGCAATATTTTTTCATAGCAGGGAGAGAGCAGTTCTGATAGTAATGTTAAATCGTAGGCTGTAACCGCATACCAGCATGCGTGACTGCCTTTTTTTATCGGTGGGAAATCATCAGATGACCCCCTTCCGCTGTGGGTGACAGCGCGAGGGAGTGTCAGATTTTTACTGACTAAAACCCACCGTGTTCCTTCGGGAGCCTCTTGCGTGCCAGGGCCGCGGTAACTCTTTCGAACAATCCCGCTGCACCGGCTAGCTCTGGCCCAAGTGAGTCCCGCTTGGGTTTGCTGATTTTCTTTGAGGAGCTCAGGTTATCATTACATCCAGGAATTTCTCCTTATTTATTTCAAGTACTGCATTAAAGGATTAGTTTCAAAACACCGCTGTACTATCATAAAAATTCATAAGCCAAAGATTAGATCATTGAGAGCAGTTCTGATAGTAATGTTAAATCGTAGGCTGTAACCGCATACCAGCATGCGTGACTGCCTTAGTTAAATAGAACGCGGAAGGTTTTACGATAACACACTGTAATAAGAATAAAACAATATATTCACATCACGTGAATGGGAGAAATAAGGATTTTAGAAGTTAATTGAAATATATTTTAGACAACAAACGGGTCTTAGTCGCGATGAAACTATAAGGTTTACGATACCTCTTTTCTCCCGACGTTTCGGCCGAATTACACCGACCGTGGTCACGGGAAGACTAATAATTGAAATATGTATGAAATAAACAAACTCAAATTCAAATAGGCATATAAAATGTCTTTCGAAACGTCAAGCTAGTTGCACGGTTCCAAGAAAAGGTTCTTATGGAGAAGAACCGACAAGAAACTCCATGGACACTCTTTTCTCATCAATCAATGATAAATCAAAATTCCCAGAAAACATGAGAAAAACATATTTTCTTTCTTATTAATTGCGTTGACTGACAATAACTCAAACGCAAAAACAGTTTATGTATTGCTGGAAGAGGGCGTTTGAAGTATTTTTGCAAATTATATTATACTAGCCTTTTGCCCGCGGTTTCACTCGCACCCCGTGGGAATTACTGCCCGTACCCGGATAAAATATGGCCTATGTCACTGTGGATAATGTAGCTTTCGAATGGTGAAAGAATTTTTAAAATCGGACCAGTAGTTTTTGAGCCTATTCATTACAACTAAACAAACAAACAAAGTTTTCCTCTTTATAATATTAGTATAGATTGCAATTTTTTTAGTCAAGATGGAGGAACGAAGGAGTATAATCATGAATTTGAATTAGTTACCATATTATATAGCGAGAACTCAAACTCTGTAGGAGAAATCGTAAAATTCGAACATTCTAGTGTTTTGTTACTTATCTATCATTAGTTATACATTATTCTGTGTTATACGTCAGTATTATATCACCCTCAAGAACGGTAAAAAAGGTAGGTATCAGGTACAGTTCCAAAAAGAATGGATTCGATTCACTTAAAACGGTATTATTTGACATTTACAATATTGACTGAAATCTAAATTGAAATCGTGTATGCATTTTGTGAACTCATTACAAGTTACGCAAGTTTTATGTAATACCGGTTCCGTATATCACGATATTGTGTTGATTACATTGATATTGAATATTATTACACCAGTTTCGATTTAATAGAATTTGTAACGGAGTTTTTTTTTTATTTGGAGCATTTTTTTTTTGCAAATTGCGTCAATATTATAAAACACATCATTAAGCTTCAAATGTATCTGCATTCTATCTTAATGAATTCCATATTCATAAATGTGAAATAAAATTACAGTCAGTACTCTATTTTGACTTTTACTTTTAAATTAAAATATCAATATTCCATATTTATAAATAAAATTTCGCAAATTGTTGTGATGACATTAATTACCAAAATAGAAATAAATTAATTAAATATTCTACCGTTACTTTTAAGGTCGTGAGTAAAAGTTTAACGATCAATTACATTTAGTTCAAATATAATTATTATGATTGATTGAATACGATTGTGCGTAGATTACGCAATTAGATCGTAATGTTGAAAGCTACAAAACATAATCAATGGCATACTTACAGTACATTCAAAATAACTTAAAGCAGTTTATAAAAGATCTTCGAAAAGATTAATGAAACAGTTTCATGAGATATTTGATGTTAAAGTAGGCACGCAAATATGCAGGCCTACATAATATATACCATATCAGTTTAAACACTAACTATGAGATACACCGGGAGTTGTAACACTTCCAATATCCTGCTAAAATATTCGATAAAAAAAAATTGGGTCACTTTCTTTCAGGAGACTGTAGTTCCATCATGGATCATGGATGCAGCATATCAGCCTACCACAATCTGTCTTTCTTCAATTGATTTTCGACCTTATCACAACAATGGAAGGTTAATGTTCTAATGGTAAAATTTGACAAATTCGGATCGGTTGACCTGCCGTCGTCTGTACCTAACAAGTATTAAAATTGGCTGCTTGCAGGCTACTTCAGCTTCGTTAATAAATGTTTACTCTTTTGCAACCTATCATTTCAACATCACAAATCAAACTATAACAAAAGTTATTGAAATACTATTACAATAATAATTAAGTGTGATATTATTTAGATTGAGTCTAGCAGGCTAAGGCCGTCATACTAACAATTACTGACGTTCGTAACTCGACATCGTTTAGTAGTTTTTGTAAACTGTTCGTAGGTAACTGTGACGAGCGGTTGAGAAACAAAAATGTATTGTGTGACTAGCTACATCCCGTGGCTTCACTTGCGTCTGCAGCGGGAACTACTGCTCAGAATCTGATAAAAAGCAGGCTATGACCCGCGGAGACCTAAATGGCAACTTTTAAAGGCTCTAAGTAGGCTATCTTTGTACCAACAAAAATATGACTGTTATCAGCAATAGTAAAATGAGAAAAACGCGCACGAAGGGTTCCGTACCATTATCTATGAAAAATGAACGTATCTTTTACCTACAACTAGCCAAAATACAAACATTTTTCGGGCAGCAAAAAATAACTTTGTTTTTCATACAAAATATATGAATAACAAAGTTATTATTTGCGGTTTCACACTTTTTTTTAATTATATTATTTGATGTTGTAGCGGCAACGGAAATACATCATTTGTGAAAATTTCAGCTTTCTAGATGTCACGGTTTATGNAACTAAACAAACAAACAAAGTTTTCCTCTTTATAATATTAGTATAGATTGCAATTTTTTTAGTCAAGATGGAGGAACGAAGGAGTATAATCATGAATTTGAATTAGTTACCATATTATATAGCGAGAACTCAAACTCTGTAGGAGAAATCGTAAAATTCGAACATTCTAGTGTTTTGTTACTTATCTATCATTAGTTATACATTATTCTGTGTTATACGTCAGTATTATATCACCCTCAAGAACGGTAAAAAAGGTAGGTATCAGGTACAGTTCCAAAAAGAATGGATTCGATTCACTTAAAACGGTATTATTTGACATTTACAATATTGACTGAAATCTAAATTGAAATCGTGTATGCATTTTGTGAACTCATTACAAGTTACGCAAGTTTTATGTAATACCGGTTCCGTATATCACGATATTGTGTTGATTACATTGATATTGAATATTATTACACCAGTTTCGATTTAATAGAATTTGTAACGGAGTTTTTTTTTTATTTGGAGCATTTTTTTTTTGCAAATTGCGTCAATATTATAAAACACATCATTAAGCTTCAAATGTATCTGCATTCTATCTTAATGAATTCCATATTCATAAATGTGAAATAAAATTACAGTCAGTACTCTATTTTGACTTTTACTTTTAAATTAAAATATCAATATTCCATATTTATAAATAAAATTTCGCAAATTGTTGTGATGACATTAATTACCAAAATAGAAATAAATTAATTAAATATTCTACCGTTACTTTTAAGGTCGTGAGTAAAAGTTTAACGATCAATTACATTTAGTTCAAATATAATTATTATGATTGATTGAATACGATTGTGCGTAGATTACGCAATTAGATCGTAATGTTGAAAGCTACAAAACATAATCAATGGCATACTTACAGTACATTCAAAATAACTTAAAGCAGTTTATAAAAGATCTTCGAAAAGATTAATGAAACAGTTTCATGAGATATTTGATGTTAAAGTAGGCACGCAAATATGCAGGCCTACATAATATATACCATATCAGTTTAAACACTAACTATGAGATACACCGGGAGTTGTAACACTTCCAATATCCTGCTAAAATATTCGATAAAAAAAAATTGGGTCACTTTCTTTCAGGAGACTGTAGTTCCATCATGGATCATGGATGCAGCATATCAGCCTACCACAATCTGTCTTTCTTCAATTGATTTTCGACCTTATCACAACAATGGAAGGTTAATGTTCTAATGGTAAAATTTGACAAATTCGGATCGGTTGACCTGCCGTCGTCTGTACCTAACAAGTATTAAAATTGGCTGCTTGCAGGCTACTTCAGCTTCGTTAATAAATGTTTACTCTTTTGCAACCTATCATTTCAACATCACAAATCAAACTATAACAAAAGTTATTGAAATACTATTACAATAATAATTAAGTGTGATATTATTTAGATTGAGTCTAGCAGGCTAAGGCCGTCATACTAACAATTACTGACGTTCGTAACTCGACATCGTTTAGTAGTTTTTGTAAACTGTTCGTAGGTAACTGTGACGAGCGGTTGAGAAACAAAAATGTATTGTGTGACTAGCTACATCCCGTGGCTTCACTTGCGTCTGCAGCGGGAACTACTGCTCAGAATCTGATAAAAAGCAGGCTATGACCCGCGGAGACCTAAATGGCAACTTTTAAAGGCTCTAAGTAGGCTATCTTTGTACCAACAAAAATATGACTGTTATCAGCAATAGTAAAATGAGAAAAACGCGCACGAAGGGTTCCGTACCATTATCTATGAAAAATGAACGTATCTTTTACCTACAACTAGCCAAAATACAAACATTTTTCGGGCAGCAAAAAATAACTTTGTTTTTCATACAAAATATATGAATAACAAAGTTATTATTTGCGGTTTCACACTTTTTTTTAATTATATTATTTGATGTTGTAGCGGCAACGGAAATACATCATTTGTGAAAATTTCAGCTTTCTAGATGTCACGGTTTATGAGATACAGCCCGGAGACAGACAGACAGACAGCGTAGTAATAATAGGGTCCGGTTTTACCCTTTGGGTACGGAACCCTAAATGACTTACACAGTTGTCGGTAATGCATTTTATAGGACATTCAATTTATGAAGCTCTGTTTGACCGGAATAAGTTAGAGCCTGCAGCACTTTTCAAAATGGCCACTTCACCTATCTATGCCAAAGGGCGTTTTTACACAGCGTCCCACTGATACCACCTGTTCTCTTACTACCAATTTATACAATACTGTTTATGATTAAAAGCACTGCCTTATCTTGACTTAACAATCTCGCTAACACCTAATACTAGCTTAATAATACTCTAGAGTATGCTGACGGCATATCAATTTATCATTTACGCCGCTAGAGGCAAATGTACTGTTTACTTATTTCAAATTCATGTTATTTGTCTTATTTCATTAGTCGCAATTACTCAGATGATATCAAATTTATAAATCATTTTGTTAAGTTTAATATTTGTTATTAAATTATAATATAATAAAATGGTGGCGTAATCTAATTCTTTGAGACTGTAACTTCCAGATTACGCATCAATGATAATTTCTCTTTTGTTAATTTTGTGAATCGTATATTCGTCACGTAAAAGCAAGACCTAAGTAAAATTAATTAAAACTTTTGTGAAGACTTTACATAATCTGTTTAATTTTTATATACATACTTCTCTAAATACATAGTTTAAAAAAATGAACGGATATAGTTCTAAGCAAAAAAATTGAGCAAGAAATATTTTTAGACTAAGTTCCCACAAAGTTACATAACGCTACTTAATTAGCAACGTGTGCTATAAAAACTGATTCATTCATAATTATCATGCTTTGACCGAGTTTCACCTTCAATTAAAAATTTATGCGCTAAAAAAACTTCGGTAGTTACATGTTTACTCAAAAAGTGCGTCTTTTTAAATAAATATTCAATACCACAGCCTTTTACACTCTGTTTAGCACAATATCATTAAATAACCAATCCTTTAAATTTACTAACTTAGTACAAAACTATTTCAAGAACGACCCAGTATATCTTGAAATTGTATACTTAAATTCGATTTTAGAGTTCCGTATAAAATTGCTTATATATTTGGAAAGAACAACAAATTCAATCTGCATTTTGCATTAAAAGAAGACATCGGAAACCAACTCTATGGGGGCTCAAGAAAACGATGAAACTCTTCGAGCAAAGGTAGGTAGTGCCCTTGTGCTTCGCTTGACTCGTTTTGGCGGGGGCACTCCCATGTCCCAAGATTATTATTATAAAGTTCTAGTGTTTTGTTTGAATGGTGTAAATGCTCCTCAGATGCTTTTCATTTCAGAAAAAAATACCTCAAGGCTTCGAAACTACTGAACCGATTTGAAGAAATCTTTGACTGTTTATAAGCTACATAATTCACGAGTAACATAAAGTATATATCATCCAGGTACTAGAATAAAATCCTCTGGGACAGGGGTAAATGCACGGGAAAACGGCTAGTAGTAATTATATCTAAAAACAAAAAAGTTGTGCAATAAAGACAGTAGATTTAAAAAATAAAATAGTATTACATTACATGCGTCAATGCATAAGTTCCCTACACACATTGAGAATGATCTATAGTTCTATAATACAGGTTATATATCAGAACCATAATAACATCCATCAAATACACACTTGGCCCGTTCCCACTAAATACTTTTTGCATCGTATTTAACCATATGTTGCTCTGATTCATAGACTCCTAAGTTATGCAAGTAAGTAGATCACAGTCCAAGTTGAAGTTATTATGTAATAGCTAGTAATTTGTTTGTTTGTTGTATTATAAAACCTGAAGAAAGTTAGGTATTCAAATACGTGTGAAGAATTTTCTTGAAGATGAGGATGTGAAAGCAGAAGGACCTAGATGAAGTCTTTTTTTATAATCAAAATAGATATTTAAGTAATCTACGTCTAGAAAGAACCTACCTCTACAAACTAAAGTAAAAACATATATAAAAGGACATGAATGATGTTAGGCGTCGAAGTATTCCTCCACATCACTGTCCTCCGAAAACGTGCCCAGAAGACTGGCTGCATTGCCACTTTCTATGATAATGCTAATTCTTTCACCAAAAAATAAGCCAGCCCTTTGGTCACGTGAAGCGTCAACAAGCCTTTTGGCTAAGTCCTTGATTATTATCATTTAAGTAGTCGGGAAATCGTAAGACTAACATATCCCTTGGTCGCCTGGAACCTTTCGTGCCAGAGTTGTGGTAACTCTTTCGAATAATTTTGGAGGCCTAGCTACGTTAGGTCTTAATAGTCTCTCCAATTTTATTGACACAGCTTTGATGCAGTATATAATAATATTATCACATTGTTTGGTACAAATACCGACTGGCATGGTATGAACATGTGATGCGGAGGACTGAGGATCACGTTGTGAGGAAGGTTTTGAGCATGAATTTAGATGGATATTGCGGAAGGGGCCTACCAAAGAAACGACGGATAGATTGCGTGAAAGTTGATATGGCTAGGAAGAATGTTACTTGTGAGATGACGGCAAATAGAAGAAGATGGAAGAAGAAAAAATGCTGCGCCGACCCCAAATAAATTGGGATAAGGGCAGGAAGATGATGATTATGTTTTGGTACAAAATAAATACGCAAGAATTTCGCTTTTATTCCCTGTGTGTAGAATTGAATAAACGAGATAGGTACACGGAAAATCTCAATTTTTAATTGACAATTAGCATGATTATCGAATGTTTATTGTAATTAGACCACCTAACTTGGATCGGTTCGGCCATGTTTCGTTAGCATTTTATATGAGTAAACAACGTTTAGAATGGTTAAGTTAGACACTAATAGCCAATAGCTATTAGTTAAAGCTTGTCGTTCGGTGCATTACCATTCTATAAATCTATCTATACACAAATTTTATCTATCTATACAGAAAAAAAAGCATTATTTTTCGTAACTATTTGTAATATATTGACCAACACATACCTATCTAGGTGAGTTTAAATTGACGACAACAGCTGATGCGTGTGCGGTACCTACCGCACCACAAACCATGTGACACTTTTTATGCTGCCCACTGTGCTATTTTTTATTTATTTGTATAAAATTGCCATCGATGCGCCAAGAAGAAGAAGATGATGAAAATCACGCTGCCCCTCTGAAGTCAGCTATTGGACATCTCGCTTTGTAGGGTTTTGGTCGTTTTTCGGAACGGCCTTAACAAGAAGAAGAACGACGTTAACAAGTTACTTTGACAAAAACTAGAGAAACCTTAAGACTGGTTAAAAAATCATGCCTTCCAGGTCATTTACAGAACATTAGAAAAACTTCGAAATTTCCAATTACAAAATCACAAACAAAGCTTGGAACTATCGAATTGAGAGCGTACTAATTCAGGATATACAACGAGATTGTTCCGAATTGAATTGAATTAAATAAATTCATTTGTGAACATTCAATTTACAATTTAGTTTCCTACTACCAAAAGCTCGGTTCAGTGTTAACTAAAGACTTAATAGAACTTGTCGTGAATGGAAAATGATTTATTTAATTAGAAAGGTATTTGTATGAAAGGACACCTAACTGTATCGACTCTTGCGCATTGAAATAATGCTTGTACAAAATTGTTTGTGGTTTCGTGTGAATTTGTTATTTGATATTTGTGTGAGAAGATTGTTAATTATTTTTTACATTTTAAACGTCGTATGAATTAGTGTCATGTAGTGTTACAGTCATTTTAACCAATGAATAGGAAAGAATTAGCTTTCTAATAAGTCAGAGTAATATATTTTAATCTAATTAGTCCACAAACAGACGTAAACTGCAACATGATCATACCTTAATCTTGCTTTTGAATAATAAGTACATAAGAAAGAATAAAAACATGTATGCACTACATAAACAGTAGGTAGGTGAATTATAATTTAACTACCCATTTAAAAGTCAATCTAAATTCAATTTAGTTTTTTTCTAATGGCAATTTGAAAACTTTAATTAATTAAAATATTGTCTGGAGTAAGGTCTAAATTATTTTTTGTCTCACAATGCAGTGTACAATACAATGACTTATTCATGCTGTGACAGACACGTTTAATATTAATTAATATTTGTTTGACAAAACAACGTACAGACAACAGCAGGTCACGGTACACGAATCTGTCAAATTTTACCAATCAAACATTAACCTACAACTATTGTAGTAATTTATATATTGCAGAAATTTGTCAGATTGTGGTAACTCTATGTGCTATCGTCTGTACAATACTTATTATAGGTATTTCATTATAATCTAACATTGATAATCAGTTTACTACAACCCTTTGGAGGATGGTTGTAGAGGACACCAAGGGCCACTCTTGGCCTCCTCTACAACCCACAATCATACTCAGGATGTCACAAGGCTTGGCTGTTCTTCTCCAGTCGGTAAACTTTCTCATCTTTCTTAGGTCTTCATCGACTCAGTCACGCCAGCGTGTCTTATGCCTTCCTCTCGGTATTTATTGTTGGAGTGTCCACCTCGTCATAATCATCATAATTTCTGTAACCCTTGTACCGTTGTTGCCCTGTGTATGACCGACATTCTTTCACCCAGGTTCAAGTCAGTTTACTATCTGACCTTAAAACACAATGAGACAGGTGCCACCTAAAACAAATCTTGATCATAAAGGCTCATGTACCTACCATATAAGTGGCAAATTAAACATATTTCTTGCTCATTACCTGAAAGTGATCGGTGTACTACCAATCGGGCGTTGTCAAAGACCTTGGTTAACTGTGGCAGTGTCAATGGAGCATTTAGGTAGGCATGTGGTAATAATGACCAGTTTAAACGCGTTGTGCACGACTGGGACTGGCTTCAGTGTTAGCGGGTTATAAAACGCTTTGTATCCACTTGTGATAACGACTATCCACTTTGTGTTATAAGATCGATTGGAAAAATGATTAGGTAAGTACAGTGTCAGATAAGCCATTTACCAAGGAAGGCTTTACTCTTCTTTTTATTCAGGTCCTCGGAGGAATTCCCGCTGCTGCTGCTGCTGCAGAAGAAACTGCCGGCAGAAGTTAGTCTGTAATAAAAGTGTAAAAACAAAAATTATAAACATTTGTTTCCTTCACAGATCTATGGACATTTTGATTATGGCCCTGGCCCTGGTCGATGGCAGGTTTTAAATAAAGCAATTTATTTCATACATAAGATTATCATCGCACAATTTCACCTTTAATACCATTTGATTTGCTATTTTTATTGCATTTTACACTGTCTCTGCATCCTGCAAAGTTTACCCTTTAATACTATTAAAAGGTCGCATCTCAGCTCCCGAGCAACAATAGAAATCGCTCCTCATACAGTGAGACCAAACCCACATACATTAAGAAACGCTACTATTAGAATTCCCACGCGGCACCTGATGACCGCAGCACCACATCCAAATCCAAACTTCCAAACTAATATTATAAATGCGAAAGTAACTCTGTCTGTCTGTCTGTCTGTCTGTCTGTCGGTCTGTCTTTGCTTCACGCCTAAACTACTGAACCGATTTGTGTGAAATTTGGTACAGACATAGTTTGGAACTTGAGAAAGGACATAGGATAGTTTTTATTTCAAAAAATTAAAAATAAAAAATAAATTTATTCCGGACATACAGCGCCATCTATTGTTCAATTTCGTACTATAAATGTCGAGCTGGTCCTATACTCCGTAGATAGATGGCGTTGATCACGCAATGGTGGTCCCGCGAGATTGGGAACTATGTGGTTAAAACCAAAAAATTGCCGGAAGTCACTATTCCACGCGAACGAAGTCGCGGGCAAAAGCTAGTACCTCATATATTCGGGAGCTGTTACGTCACGTCTATGACGAGCCTACAATTTCACTTTGATTGAAGTATGTATGTCAAGACAAAGTTACGAAATCGGGAGCTACCTGCCTCCATTGAACGGAAAACAACATTATTAATGAGATTTTAATTATATAAACTGGATTAGTTCAGTATTATAAAACAAATAGTGAGATTTTTAACACGCTTTTGTTAGATCGACCTGTATGTAACTAACTAACATGTAAGTAATCTATACTAATATTATAAAGCTGAAGTGTTTGTTTGTTTGAACGCGCTAATCTCAGGAACTACTGATCCGATTTGAAAAATTCTTTCAGTGTTAGATAGCCCATTTATCGAGGAAAAAATCTATAGGCTTTTTATGCGGGTGCGCGCAGTAGTTCCCACGGGAAAGCGGGTGAAACCGCTGGCGGAAGGTAGTCAAATATATATCAACAAATTTTTATAAGTAGCTACATCAGTGGAGGTGACAATTTTAAGTTAGAAAATGTAGGTCATATTTTGATGGGGGCATTACAAAACTGTCATAAAAAAGTGAATGAATAGGCTTATAAATATTGTCTAATGTGTTGTATGGGCCTCGGTCATTGCTATATCTAGACACGCGGCAGCGTGTCAAGCCAAGTTCAAGCAAAGACTGGCTGGCAAGCGCCACGTGTATATTTACACGAACCATTTGGTGCCACTTTTTACCCCTCCATAACTCAAAATCTATTAAACGTAAAAACTTCAAACTACGCGTATAGGAACAAGATATGACTTGGCCAGTTTTTACCAGGATTAAAAAAATGTTTTATATATATTTTATTAATAACTGTGGTAATGAAAACTGGCCAAGTCAAATCTTGTTCCTATAAATACATATTTGGATTTTGTACAGAACTTGGTACTCATTTAGATCTCCATTTTTTTTGCGGCGAAGCCCACAACCAAACATAGGTTTTGTATTGAACTTGGCTTTCCTTTTTTACATTTATGTTTTTGGTGGGATACCCTTTTCCATAAATAATTTATGAAGGTGTAATTACATCAGTTCGGCAGGTTGTAGCATTCACTGATATAAGTAGTGTATATGTTATGGACTAGGTGATTAATGCGGGCATTATTCATAATGTGCGAGCATTATGAATAATGTTTAGCTCTATCGGGCTGAGTGATTAATTACTATCTAAACTTCATTATTTATCACATTGCATGGTCATTTTTATATTGCTACATGACATTTGGGCAATTTGATAATAAAGCAAAATTTGACGCGGTGCGGAGAGGGAAGAACGCGTGACACGGTTTGACCAATCAGAGACCGCTATTAAGCATGCGGCTTGTGCGGCGGGCGCTATTGTTTGTGTTTAGTTTTGCATTGTAAGCGAATTGTCCAAAAAATAGAATATAAGCTGAAAGTTAGGTTTTAATGACAGAACGAATTGCTGTAAATCCGACTCCACGCAGTCTTGTGTGCCCTACCCCTAGAGTGTAATTCAAAATCGCGTGGGACCGCCGGAGCCCCGCAGCGCCGGAGCCGTGGCAGAAATCATGCCTGCTGCAAAAAACTGAATTTACCTCAATGACGTTCCAAGCTTTACAAAATCTGACTGATTA
>NWSH02000560.1:3808441-3824206 GCA_002382865.2 Heliothis virescens
ATTTAGATCTCCATTCTTTTTGCGGCGAAGCCCACAACCAAGCATAGGTTTTGTATTGAATATTATTTAAGTATTTCTGTTAACAATTTCAAACAGAAAACAGCCAAAGAGTAAACCAGCGAACTGTAAACACTCATTTACTAAATTGGTTTGTCGGAGCTTGCTATCAATTAGCAAAGGGGGGGGGGGGATTTATTGTTTTAATGAAGTTATTATGTCAATTAGACTTTGTTTGAGTTTCGAACGCTTTTTGTACAAATAGGTAAAGGTACTACCAAGTTCTACCGTCTTTTGTTTTAAAGTTCGAATGCCGGCTAACGGCCGTTCCTAATAACCTATCTATCTCTGGATTTGCTTACTAGAGATAAATTTTTGACATTAGCCCCTTACAAATAATGTCAAATTCCTAATTCTAGTAAGCAAATCCAGAGATAGACAGAATATTGAATTCCGCAATTAGTAAGTTAACAGTAACAACAAAATGGGAACTTAAACCGAGTGTAATTTAAAGGGATTTTTATGTCAGATCTCAAAAGTAAAGTATTAAAGTTTATATTTTTATTATAACATTCATTTTATTTTTTGTTATCAGATTAGTAATTTTAAGGTCTGTATAATTCTTAAGAAACTTTATATTTTCTTGTTTATTAAGCAGCGGTTAGTTTTAATATCCTGTGCAAAATTGAATTTCTTTCTAACAAATATAGGTAAGTACACCAATCTGTACCAACCAAATTACATTTTACACTTCCTAGTTAAAATTGGTCTTATTTTGTCTAATTTAATAATATGTAAAGTATAATTTTCAAACACATTTTCTAAATTATAGTCTAAGGTTCTATCGTGTCAATGCATTATAATTATATCAGCCTGTTCCCTTTCTATGCATTCAACACTGCAACTGGCTAATAGGGAATTATTTTAATCGTTCTAAATGCCATTGTGAAAATTATAGCTTTTGTCTATATAAACAACTAAAACTTATCCGCTAGGCTATAGGTACGTACGCAGGACTTTACAGATTTTTTGGAACATAAAATAAATAATTGCCTATGGGTACCTATTGCTTCTCAATCTTCGAACATTTTTATATTCTCAATGAGATATAAAAATGTATTTTTTGGAGTAAAATGTCCTGTACATGCCATATATTGATTCCCGAACGGATCCGCAAGTGCTAAGTCTCTAATATTTGCACCATGGAATACATGTGTCGTACGATCATTTAGAAAATCCAAAATGTGTTTGTATAACAAAACAGGATCTTAATTATATCTGACGTTGAATTGTGGTCACGGTACCAAAATTACACGGATTTGCCCGCGGCGTTGCTTGCAAAATAATTATATCTCCTGATGACAAGATGTGATATATAATAGTCATTAAATCTCTGATTACGATTTAGATTCGTGGTTAGTTATGAAGAAAACAGGCCATCTTTTGCTTTAGTGATTGTTGAAATATATTTTTTTGAAGTCGGTCTAATTACTCGGAATTCTTGTAGGCAATATCGACCTTTAATTACGAAAAATATTAATCTTTGATGCTACAAACTTCAGCTGATGACAGTGGCAAGATTTTACTTTTCAAATCAACAAATAACAAAGAGTGCCACTCTGCTAACAAATCAATAAAAGTACCTACTGCTAATCACGATCTCACGACTAGAAAATATAATATAGCAGAAGATTATCTACCTCCTTTGGTAAAGAAAAGTATTTCTCTACTGTAGCTTCCACACTCAAGTTACGAAATCTTTCAAACTTTAATTAGCTCTTTAATTAACAGCGCAGTTTCCCGTGAAAAGGGGAAAAACGTTAGTATGTCACACACACAAATACTCACCCATTGACACAGTAATATTCTAATTAGTACGCACATTATAATCGAGTGGCATTTGTTCCCATGCCATTATAATTATGCCTACATAATCAGTAAATAATCTAAAAACTTATATACTTACTTACAGGTAGTTTATTAATTGATTTAAAATAAACAAGCAATCAATCACTTCATACTGTAGAAAAAACTGATAGGTTTATCACGGGCATATTAATTTATTAGACACTACGAAAGGTAAAAAAATAACTAACCTAATTTGCCTGCAGCTAAATGATATAATAAAAGTATAATTAATAGGTACAGGACGAAATAACCCTTTGTTTTGTTTGTCGAATTATTAATAATTGCTGAACATGTCTACTAGCTTGCTTTATGCAACGAATGTGGCTTCCACAATAAAAAAAAAATTCTTCACAGTACAAAATTATTCATGACTAGCCGTTTTCCCGCGGTTTCACTCGCATCCCGTGGGAATTACTGCGCGTACCCGGATAAAATATAGCCTATGTCACTCGTGGATAAAGTAGCTTTCGAATGGTGAAAGAATTTTTAAAATCGGTCCAGTAATTTTTGAGCCTATTCATTACAACCAAACAAACAAACAAAGTTTTCCTCTTTATAATATTAGTATAGTTATAGTATAATTACAATTAATTGAAAGTCTGACAAATAGACTCACCAAAGTTACNGAGTAGCTTTCGAATGGTGAAAGAATTTTTAAAATCGGTCCAGTAATTTTTGAGCCTATTCATTACAACCAAACAAACAAACAAAGTTTTCCTCTTTATAATATTAGTATAGATTGCTACTTACTAGCTTGCTTTAAGCAACGAATGTGGCTTCCACAATAAAAAAAAAATACTTCACAGTATAAAACTATTCATGAAAAAAAATATATATCTACGTACCTACCTAAGTATAGGTATAATAAGCTCAATATTTAATAGTTATAAAATTAGAAGCTTAGCGTGTACGACAAAAACAACAGCAAATAAAAAATCTACCAATTACTTTCAATTTGCAACATTGCTATGCCATCAAAAATACATACAAACATACTATTATTACTTGTTTCTCTTACACTTACATTATTTAAATTATCTTCTACCCGTAATTGTTCTTGACTAATAGCTATTATTAATCTAAAACAATTATGGACAGCATATTTGCGTTACTATTTCAAAACCTAATACAACAGTGCTTAGTTATAAGCAACCGCTTTGGATACGCATTTGTTATATAATAGAAACTCACTTCTTATAGATTTAATGTACATATTTGATTACAGTCTAGAATTTAAGCTAAATCATTTAAGGTTTTGGAATCTATAACATGATCGTCTAATATGATGTACTACCTCTTTTGAAAGAGATTTAAGTCAGAGTTTTCTACATCTACATTTAAATTATAACGCTGAAGAGTTTAGACAGAGAATAGAACTACTTATGTCCTACTGGACATTAACATTTCACAAAATTATTTCAGTTTTAGATAGGCCTTTAATTGAAAAAGGCCATAAGTTTCTTCTTATTTGGGTAGTACTTAGTAGTTTCCATAAAAAGCAGGTGAAAACCGTTGATAGTAGCTAGTTCAATCTATACTAATATTATAAAGCTGAAGAGTTTGTTTGTTTGTTTGAACGCGCTAATCTCAGGAACTACTAGTCCGATTTGAAAAATTCTTTCAGTGTTAGATAGCCCATTTATCGAGGAAGGTTATAGGCTACTTTTTATCTGGGTGCGCGTAGGAGTTCTCACGGGAAAGTGGGTGAAACCGCTGGCGGAAGCTAGTATACCCACAATAGTTCTCTTTATTCCCAATGTTTCCAATACTTTTACTTGACGTTACCTGGTTTTGTCATTCAGAAAATGTAAGTGTCTCGGCGGTCCANTAGGAGTTCTCACGGGAAAGTGGGTGAAACCGCTGGCGGAAGCTAGTATACCCACAATAGTTCTCTTTATTCCCAATGTTTCCAATACTTTTACTTGACGTTACCTGGTTTTGTCATTCAGAAAATGTAAGTGTCTCGGCGGTCCAACTTCAACAGAAAAGCCACAATTGCATTATATTCGCGCTCTAAAATTTGCTTCGTCCAATCAACAACCAGATCAGCTACGTCTATGGGCCCCAACGAACCTAGAGCACGACATTGGCTGACAAACTGTGACATAACTCCTTGTAACAATTAAATCATGTTTTATAATAAAACGGTTTGCTTCTAAATATGCACCGACATCCGGCTGGCCTCTGAGCGGCCATGTGAACACTTTCGACTTAGTGGAGCAAAGTAATTAGAAATATCGTGACAACCCATTTTAGGTGAGGTCCCAACTATTCGCTACTAGCTTTTGCCAGTGGTTTCACCCGCGTCCCGTGGGAACTACTCGGCGCACCCGGATAAAAAGTAGCCTATAGCCTTCCTCGATAAATGGACTATCTAACATTGAAAGAATTTCAGTCAAATCGGACCAGTTGTTCCTGAGATTAGCGCGTACAAACAAACAAACTCTTCAGCTTTATAATAATAGTATAGATTACAAGAGTCCCAAAGATGAAAAATAAAAGTAGAATCAACATTTCCCGTAACTGAAAAGAAAATTGATTGAAATATAAAATTCAGGAAAATGGGAAAGATAAATTAACCTATGTTTTATGTGCTACATGGATTGATGGCGACATTTTTTGGAGATTATTAAGAAAGTAGTAAATAATACGCAACGGTTTATTCTGTTACTTTAAGAAACAAAATTTAATAAGACATTTACCTATTACATATTATTAAATTAAAAAAAATGCTTGTCAATTTCTTCACAAATAGTTAAGGGTAAGTATACAAAAGTTTAACCAAAGCTATGTTAAAGAAACTATGTGATTTCGTACTTTTGCCTTTCATGCTTTCATGTAAAGCAAACTAAAATACATTAAAATTACGCAATGTCATTTAAATTTCTTATAAGTGCCCGTATTCGTTACAGTTTCTTCGATTATATGTTATTTAATAACTTTAATTCGATGGTAATGACAACAATTTAGAACGGCGAGATTTTAATTGACCTAAATATTATGTCGCTTACATTACTTGCTGTTACATTATATTATAATTATATCCGGTTACAATTATTTTGAAAATCACAAATTGTTACGAAATTTTTAAGTACTACGTATGTTTTGCTTCTATAAAATACTGATAAAAAATTATGTGTGTTTTTTTCTTCATTACTGAACCTATTAAACCAATAGCCATTCACCAATTAAACCAATTACCTAATAATTTACCTAATTTATGATCAACTAGCTTCTGCCAGCGGCTTCGCCCGCTTCCCGGGGGAACTATTTCCCATACCCAGATAAAAACTAGCCTATATGTTATTCTGATATATAAGCTATATGTCAGCCAAGTTTCATTAAAGTCTATCCCATGGTTCCTGAGAGTAGCGTGTGCAAACAGAAAATCATTCAAACAGATTTTTTTTTGTCGAATTCTTACTCTTTTTTCATTTCTTAATAACCCTACATATTTTGTTTTGTGAAAATATTTAATGTACACACACGATTTTTTACTGTTGTATTATATGTAAGTATATAGATATAGATAAGTACCTATTTACTATTAAAAGCCCCACAGATCATTTAACAAATCCGTCTGCATAAAATACTTCCGCAAACAAAACTGAAAATATAACCACATTAAGCCCACTATAATAATGTAGTCAAACCAGGTTTAGCTCACAATAAATATCTAGATACACTGTGAGATAACAGCGAGCCTTTAAATGATACTAACTAGTTCGAAATAGCCGCAGTAATATATCACGCTGACCGTACTTCAACGCGCTTGTTAGAGAACTCGAGATTTACACTTTATTTATGTCAATGAGCTATGAAACCTTTTTGAAAGTTGGATGACCAAAATGGTTCGAAAAAACTTTAACAGCGCTTTTGTAAAAGCGGATTTTGTCGCGCGTGTACGCTCGGTTTTTTACGTACAGGTGAACCTATCCGATTCTGTAGAATTTTACCAATTGAACACTTAACACTAATCGAATCTTCCACTATTGTGATAAGGTTGATAATCGATTGCAGAAATTTGTCAGATTGTGGTAACTTGATGTGCAGTTGTCTGTACATACGACAACAGGTGAACCTATCCGATTCTGTAAAAATTTTGCAACCAAACACTTAACACCAATCGAATCTCTTTGACAGATTGTGGTATGTTGATATGCTATCGTCGGTACAACACATACTGAGTGATAAAAAGCTATCGCGCAGTGTCAAGTGGCATCGTTTATAACGGTAATTTTCAATTGTTTGTTGTCACATACGCGTGACACTGCCTACCGAAACCGATCATTGCCGCGCGGAAAATCCACTAGTATGAAAGGGCTCTGAGGAATTCCCATTTTTGTGTCGCTTATGGTGTGATTATTGTTTATTTTAAGGGATTTTCCGTGTGAAAAAAAATTACGGTTATAATTATCATTATTCACTGTTTAAGGTTAATTTAATTTAAAATGATGTGTGTTCTGCTATGTCTGACAGCATAATTACAAAGAAAAACTTATATCCTCATAATTGCCAACGTAATATGGGAATATTAACTTAAGGATATTTCTGTTAATGGTGTAAATATTCGAGAAATTGGTACTATTATCTTATTAAATTATGCCATGAAAATATATTTTTCAAACAAATGTTTAAAGATTAAAACAAAAAAAAGAAGACATGACTATCTATTATTAATACTTGTAATAAACCGTAAAATTGTGCTTCAAAGACAATTTTCCGGCAATCTTTGTCAAGCCTCATTGGTTTAGGTACTTAATAGAAATCTCACGGCGTATTTTTCCATAAAGGGCCCAGCCCTTTAACCTTGTCCACTAAGTACAAGGTCTGAAAGTAAAAAGTAGTTTCTTCATATTTTTTGTACGGAATGCTCCACTTTTTAAAACAGGTATTATTTGGTAATACGTTACTACTTTATTGAGCTGGCTATTTACTACAATATTTAAATTGAAAAAGGTACCTAAAATGGCATTTAATTGAAAGACATGAATAAGATTAACGATCATGCATGTGAATATTCTGTAGTTATCGTAATCAGAATGGTAATAAAATTGTCACTGCATTGCTCATGGTGACATTTTAACACTCCTTTGTTTTTGTTAGTGATCTTTAACTACTTTGTTTCACCATTTTCAATAACTATCGGTAAAGGGCTACCTCCTTTTTAAAAGGCCGGCCACGCACTTGCGAGTCCTCTGATTTTCGTGTGTCCATTGGTGACAATAATCGTGCAAGCGATGAGTCCTTGTTTACTCATGTCGCTTAGGTAGATGAATTAAAAAAAAATAGACATTTTACTACAACACTTTACAAAAAAACCATCAGTCTTTTATTAATCTATCTCTGAATCTCCACACAAACATCTTCGTCGCCAGTGTATATCTGGTCTACAGTCCTGCAGTCTGCGGGATTGTTCGAAAGAGTTACCGCTGCCCTGGTACACAAAGGGCTCAAGAAGGAACACGGTGAGTGTAAGTCAGTAAAAGTCTGACACTCCCTCACGCTGGCAGGGGTGTACGGGAGGGGTCATCTGATGATTTCCCATCGAAAAAAAACAAGCAGGTATTGATGTGCAAACTCATGTCAATTTCCTCAATAAATGTTCCTCATACTATGTCATGCGTACGCATGCATGCGTGTAAGCATGCATGTTAAACACCAAACGACAATATTGATTGAAATGCGCAACAAATTGCCGGTTTTTTGCCCAACACTTAGTTTTAAATAGCAGTTGTAGTGTTAAATAGTAATTTAGACCAATTTAATTCCAGAAGCTCGTGCCTTGTTTAATTACTACTGGTTGATTTGTTGGTCTGTTGTCACCCTGTATTTCACATAGATGTAGAAAAAAAATATGTGAATAAGATAAAACAATAAGCAGTTTTTCCTGTCGTAAATCTCAATCTTTAGATAAAAATACGAAACAAAATGAGAATACAGAATTCTTACTGAGAAGTTTTCATAGTGCCCATAATTAGAACGCCCACTTGGTGAATACTTAGAATGTTGATTAAACTTATTTTGCAAACATTTCATAACCATAACATGAAGGTAACTAGCTCGGGCCTTCCTTTGCTGGACATAAAAAGTCCCTAATAGCGGATTTCTATTAGGTATCTATCCACTGATTTGCCATTAATAATTGGATTTTGACAATAGCTCCATATACATTATTCCAAATTCAATTATTAATCGAAAAACAACGGATAGACAGATTATAGAAATCGGTCATTAGTCAGCAATTCGATGTCTAACACCATCTTCGAAACACAATATTATTACAAAACACATTGTTTTACAATCACAAATATCGCATAGCTGTGATTAGTAGCTCCACGTCGCTGGCAATTTGGCGAATTCAGTCACTATTATAGACCAGAAGAAATTTATCACTACCGCTATGGTTATTTAAATCACATACTATTACCTTCTAGCCACAACGCATTGGGTAACTGTTGTGTGTTACATTTTCTTTACTAGCCTACATAGCTATAGGAGGACTTTGTTTTGTAGTTCACTTTGTTTATTTTGATGTTTATATCTCGAACAAAGGAAAAAAGAAAGAATTTATTGGTACAAATTATAAGCAAAAATACAGCATGCTCATGAAAATAATTAAGTAATTTGGTACTTCAAAGAGTTAATTAAGTGACCGAACAATGCTTAGACGTAGCATAGACCCGTGAATGTATGTATAATGTAATTTTTCTCTCTCATCATACACCTACACCTGACTTACACACTTTAGTTACTTCAGTTATTTGTCTGAGAACTGCTCAATAAAATATAAATTATCTTACTTTACGGTTACTATAGCAATCATTTTACTGCAGAAAGATTTTTTATCATAGAAATAAATGGTATCAAATTCAATCTGGAACACATAAATCAATGACTGATTATACAATTAACATAAAGGTATACAGCGTTAACTATTATTTGATTGAACTTGAATACATTATAATATTGACTATTTTATAAGATATTCACGGTTTTAGTTTTTGTCGTGGATTCGTTAATCATTCTGTTATTTACTTGTTTATGTGTGAATATAGTTTTTATGATTGTTTTACTGAATTAACGCTTGCACATAGGGATCAGCAAGCATATAGTGTTATTATTACTAGCGACCACCATTTTTCCTTGTTTGATATCTGTAACACATAATATTAATAAAAATGCCAGAGCAACTCTTGTTTATCTGTTTGCTGAGAAAGGCTTTCGGTGTTTTACCTGGTTGCGGGAAGTTTTTTTCCCGAGACTTGCTTGAACCGCTCGGAACAGCCAGTGAGTAAATATGAACATTAATATAGATCCTAATTTATCGATTATGGCAACAGGATTATACAAACGACGGAACTGACTAATTACTTATTTTCTTTCATAAATCCCATGTACGCATGTGATTAACGCTCAATCCTTCTCGATATGAGAGGAGGCCTGTGCCCAGCAGTGGGACGATAAAAAGGCTACAAAAAAAAATCCCATGTGATAGGTATCTACAACATGATGCAAGTTAAGAGATATATAATTATGTGTTTCACGTAAAATATAATCAAGCAAAATACTAGGCCTGAAATTACCCCTAGCCCAGTGTATTATCTATTTCCACATTACCTAATAATTAGTCAATTAACGGTGTTGGCTTAAAAAACAACAGGGCGAAGACGTTTTACGTCGATCATCACATAACAGCTCTTCGTATCGAATGGATGGACGATTTAATTATCGATTACGTTACTGCGATGTATCGAGTGAATAATCGTAGATATTATTTATACTGTTATGGATTAAAAATAATTGTAACTTTAAAATAACATTTCAGGAATTTAAAGGCTCTTGAATTTTAATTTCACTTATTTACTCATTGTCATGAAAGTTATTCCAAAAAATCATATCTGACTGTATAATATGACCTTTTTTTCGGTTCGGTTTTCGGCCGGCGAAGATGACCCCTCCCGCTGCAGCGTGAGTTATCAGACGTCTCTGACTAAAACCCACCGTGTTCCTTCTTGAGCCCTTTGCGTAATAAGGCCACGGTAACTCTTTCGAACAATCCCGCAACCCAGGCAGCCTGTAGCCCTAGTTAGCCCCACTAGGGTTGCTATAATACGATTTGTATTTTTTTATCTTCGACATTACATAGCCTGTTCTTATTCATGAAACAATGCCTGCTTATAATTGCTACTATCAACGGCATTATACATAAAGGACAAAAACAGTGCCTGTTTCGAGAATCGAGAACGTAATCGAATACTCGAGTACGAGAGCACGATCGAATAATTGACACTTGAACTTTTGATTTGACCGCAGACTGCAACAATGTGAATGTGGGATATTGTGACGGCGTTACGTACTGTATTATAATTGGTTATTTTTATTTTTACTATTAGAACTAGTCACAATTATTTAAAATATTTTTTTGGGTTCCGTACCCGGAGGGTAAAACGGGACCCCATTACTGAGACTTTAAACCGTCTTTCCGTCAGTCTCTTACCAAATCTCCAGAACCTTAATAGCTAGGCCGTTGAAATTTCTCGATGATGATGATTCTTTCATAGATGATGTATTATTATTGCTGCTGTAACAACAGATACTGAAAACTAAAATAAAATAATTGACTTGACCGTACTAATCATGATAAAATAAGCGTAAAGTTAAAAATTTAACCGTTACACTAGTTTTTAAACTAATATTTCAATAATAAACACTTTATTCAGAACACTTTTTTGTATAAATATGACACGGTCATAGATCAATTACATCTTGCATAGTCTATTTTTCCATTTAAATAGAATAAAAGCCTAAAATAGACATGACAAAATTGCTTTCTAAAATTGTGAAGAAACAATAAAAAACACAATGGGTACGCATTCAATACACCCGGGATTGCGAGCACCTTAAGCAACTTATTAGCTACGGAACCCGAGCTATCCTTCACCTATAGTCAAAGAAATCCGATTTCAACGGCGTGACTAAAAGGGAGGTTTCATTGTAACTATTATAAAACATTACGGCTTGCGCTCTATATAGTTTCGTCAAATTATGATTTCGCGGTGTACATTTTCGTGTCGCCAACGCAAGTCGCACCAAGGCCGATATAATAAAAAACGGAGTGAAAAAAAAACTGTAGCAATCGTTACGTAACCGAGAAAGTTGGGTGTGAGGTTGGGAAGTTATCCACATACTCGGCCGCCCCATTAGCTGGCCAGGTGGAATGGCCGTGCGAAACAATACACCGGATAACCGGTCATTATAAATACATAATGTTCACAGCTGTGTGCGGAACTAATATTTTAATGAGCGGACCAGTTGGTACTGAATTTGATTCACGTTTAGATCTGAATAAGTATTACGTCACACTATCGGATGCTGGATTAAAGTTAATGTTTTAAAGTGATTATTTATCGGAATTTATTGGTTATCATAAATGACATTTAGTAACTGTAGATAAATTTTGAATGATTAGGTAGGTACAGACAACAGCAGGTCAACGTACACCAATGTGTCAAATTTTATGGAATGGAACATTAACCTTCCACTATTGTGATAAGGCTGAAAATCTATCGCAGAAATTTGTCAGATTGTTGTAACTTGATGTGCTGTCTTCTGTACATAATACCAAGGAATATAGAGGTACTTTTAAATACTGCTATTACTAACTCATGAATATTTCATTTTGTAATATAACCAGGTAGCAACTGAAAAACTTGTACTTTTATACACAATTTTTCCTGTTACCGCTATGTTACCGTAGTGTGCAAAAGGCGTAAAATGTACCTGTAATTANCCCATGTGATAGGTATCTACAACATGATGCAAGTTAAGAGATATATAATTATGTGTTTCACGTAAAATATAATCAAGCAAAATACTAGGCCTGAAATTACCCCTAGCCCAGTGTATTATCTATTTCCACATTACCTAATAATTAGTCAATTAACGGTGTTGGCTTAAAAAACAACAGGGCGAAGACGTTTTACGTCGATCATCACATAACAGCTCTTCGTATCGAATGGATGGACGATTTAATTATCGATTACGTTACTGCGATGTATCGAGTGAATAATCGTAGATATTATTTATACTGTTATGGATTAAAAATAATTGTAACTTTAAAATAACATTTCAGGAATTTAAAGGCTCTTGAATTTTAATTTCACTTATTTACTCATTGTCATGAAAGTTATTCCAAAAAATCATATCTGACTGTATAATATGACCTTTTTTTCGGTTCGGTTTTCGGCCGGCGAAGATGACCCCTCCCGCTGCAGCGTGAGTTATCAGACGTCTCTGACTAAAACCCACCGTGTTCCTTCTTGAGCCCTTTGCGTAATAAGGCCACGGTAACTCTTTCGAACAATCCCGCAACCCAGGCAGCCTGTAGCCCTAGTTAGCCCCACTAGGGTTGCTATAATACGATTTGTATTTTTTTATCTTCGACATTACATAGCCTGTTCTTATTCATGAAACAATGCCTGCTTATAATTGCTACTATCAACGGCATTATACATAAAGGACAAAAACAGTGCCTGTTTCGAGAATCGAGAACGTAATCGAATACTCGAGTACGAGAGCACGATCGAATAATTGACACTTGAACTTTTGATTTGACCGCAGACTGCAACAATGTGAATGTGGGATATTGTGACGGCGTTACGTACTGTATTATAATTGGTTATTTTTATTTTTACTATTAGAACTAGTCACAATTATTTAAAATATTTTTTTGGGTTCCGTACCCGGAGGGTAAAACGGGACCCCATTACTGAGACTTTAAACCGTCTTTCCGTCAGTCTCTTACCAAATCTCCAGAACCTTAATAGCTAGGCCGTTGAAATTTCTCGATGATGATGATTCTTTCATAGATGATGTATTATTATTGCTGCTGTAACAACAGATACTGAAAACTAAAATAAAATAATTGACTTGACCGTACTAATCATGATAAAATAAGCGTAAAGTTAAAAATTTAACCGTTACACTAGTTTTTAAACTAATATTTCAATAATAAACACTTTATTCAGAACACTTTTTTGTATAAATATGACACGGTCATAGATCAATTACATCTTGCATAGTCTATTTTTCCATTTAAATAGAATAAAAGCCTAAAATAGACATGACAAAATTGCTTTCTAAAATTGTGAAGAAACAATAAAAAACACAATGGGTACGCATTCAATACACCCGGGATTGCGAGCACCTTAAGCAACTTATTAGCTACGGAACCCGAGCTATCCTTCACCTATAGTCAAAGAAATCCGATTTCAACGGCGTGACTAAAAGGGAGGTTTCATTGTAACTATTATAAAACATTACGGCTTGCGCTCTATATAGTTTCGTCAAATTATGATTTCGCGGTGTACATTTTCGTGTCGCCAACGCAAGTCGCACCAAGGCCGATATAATAAAAAACGGAGTGAAAAAAAAACTGTAGCAATCGTTACGTAACCGAGAAAGTTGGGTGTGAGGTTGGGAAGTTATCCACATACTCGGCCGCCCCATTAGCTGGCCAGGTGGAATGGCCGTGCGAAACAATACACCGGATAACCGGTCATTATAAATACATAATGTTCACAGCTGTGTGCGGAACTAATATTTTAATGAGCGGACCAGTTGGTACTGAATTTGATTCACGTTTAGATCTGAATAAGTATTACGTCACACTATCGGATGCTGGATTAAAGTTAATGTTTTAAAGTGATTATTTATCGGAATTTATTGGTTATCATAAATGACATTTAGTAACTGTAGATAAATTTTGAATGATTAGGTAGGTACAGACAACAGCAGGTCAACGTACACCAATGTGTCAAATTTTATGGAATGGAACATTAACCTTCCACTATTGTGATAAGGCTGAAAATCTATCGCAGAAATTTGTCAGATTGTTGTAACTTGATGTGCTGTCTTCTGTACATAATACCAAGGAATATAGAGGTACTTTTAAATACTGCTATTACTAACTCATGAATATTTCATTTTGTAATATAACCAGGTAGCAACTGAAAAACTTGTACTTTTATACACAATTTTTCCTGTTACCGCTATGTTACCGTAGTGTGCAAAAGGCGTAAAATGTACCTGTAATTAAAATTTTAGCCAACTTAATTAATAATTCACTAGGTTACCAGGTGTAAAAAATATAACGTGGTTGTAGTTTTTTCTTACGATTTGTAAATCCTATATTTTAGGTTTATTTTCCCACATTATATCAATTGATTAATATGCCAACAGTAAAAAATATTGAGTGATATAATTCGAATGATTGGCATAAACATATCAATCGGATAAGTATAATCGATTTCAGAAGACATTTCGATACATGACATCCATACATTACTAACTTACTATAAAATTATGTCATTGTGTCCGTGATAGCCACCAAAGCAGGTTATCATTTGAACATTTTTGGCAGTCGTTATATGTAGTCAAAAAGTCTGACCACCAGTGCTGCCAAGGGATAACGGGTTACCCTGTTAACCGGGTCGAGGAAGTCAGATAGGCACTCCATCTAAAACACTGGTGCTTAGCTGAAAACCGTCCCAGACGTAGTTAGGAATAGGCTCAGCAGATGGTCTGAAAGGCACCAATCTTATTAGCCTAATCATTTATTACTTAATCTCTACACTCTATACAAATATCTACTTTTATGTCATAATATTTCAATCATACACTTTTATCTCGTCAAAAACCGCTAAGAAAATCATAAAAAGGAAATTTATTCGCCAAGTAATCTAGGGCGGTCATAAAAGTAAAGTTTTGCAACCAAGCAGTCTGGTCTAGATACAGATTATGTATTAACTCATAATAATAAACTTTATTACTCGAATGTTTGATTAGCTCCCCTTTCAGTTTTGACATTTGAATTACATGAGTATGTGGCTTTTTGTATAATTTTACATTTGTAAATGGTTAAAATATAAAAAGTAGGCAATCAAGTGTGCATTGTATAATTTTGTTGATGGTTGCTAAATTACGGAACTTATTTCTTTAAAAAATGTATACTTATACTAGCTTCTGCCATCGGCTTCACCTGCTTCCCGAAAGAACTTTCTACTACTAATCTACTAGTACAGATGACACCAGGTCAACCTACCCGAATATATCAAATTTTATCAATCGAACATTAGCCTTCTACTTTTGTGATAGGGTTGAAAATTTATTGAAGAAATTTTACTGATGCGAAATGCTGGGGTTTTTCTGTTTAACGATGGGAAATCATCAGTATGACCCCTCCCTGAAATCGTGAAGGAGTGTCAGACTTTTACTGATTAAAACCCACCGTTTTCCTTCGGGAACCCTTTGTGTGGCAGGGCCGCGGTAATTCTTTCGAACAACCCGCAGCCCCGACAGGCTCTAGCCTTATTGGGCCCTACAGGGGTTAGCTGACACTCTCATGTGCTGGCGTCCATCAGAAAAAATGATTCAAGTTCTTTTTTTTTTCAATTACCTATGTCGTCCAAGGTATTGTTTGGGTGCAGGACCCTAAAGAACAAAGAAGTACTAAAAATATACATAATTATGTTAATTTAACGGTTGTGTGCAGTCGTGATAAAACTGTTATGGGCGATGAGTTAAACCACACATTTGGGACAGCCCGAGGAGGGCTGGACGATCACACAAACGATGTTCCCAATGAAATACAGCAGTAACAAACTCCAATACGTGCACGTACCTTGGTCTGCTATCTCAGCTGCCGATGATCCGCCTGCGCGATGATTCCACCACGGTTGAATTTTGAAGGTCACGAGCTGCTCGGAAGAGGTATTTTTCGCAGAATATCGATCAATTTGACGCGTTTTTTAGGGTTTTCACGGAAGAGCTCGCGAGGTGCGCGCGCGTCCAAGATGG
>NWSH02000560.1:3824306-3847571 GCA_002382865.2 Heliothis virescens
CCTCAAACAGATCCAATGATTTTCTAAACTCATTGCCGTCAGTAGTATTGAAATTTATGTTTAGAAGGTCCTTCCATGATGTAAAAGCTAAAGGTCGTTTCCTTTGATAGCGAGTAACGAGTGCCTGGTAGGCATCATTGTAATGCTCATAAGTTAATGGGAATGCCTTGATAACAGATAATGCATCGCCGGTCAACGATGAGAATAAATAATGAAATTTTTCCGTATCAGTAAGATTACTAGAATTATGAATCAATGCATTAAAAGTGTCGTGATATTCAGGCCATTTCTTTATATCACCACTGAAACTTGGAAGAACAATTTTCGGTAAACGGATATTCGATGACGAAGAACTTTGTTTATTATTTACTTGAGGTTCACTCTTAGTTAAACTCCGATGAATAGATAAGACTTGAAAATATTTTTCATCAAATGTATCCTGAAGAGTATTATCTGCATGATCAGGATCATCTAAAAGTTCCAAAATAATCTGATGTGCACTCTCAAAACTATCCGAAATATGTTTCAGTTCATGATAGTAAGAAAGAAATAAATTCCGTTGTGAGTCATCACTCATTGCCAATGTACCTATCTCCAATGCCTTATCCAACCGCTTAGTAGCTAAAGTACGCTTTCTACGTAGCTGTGATAAATCCTGAACCGTATATTCAGTCTCCGTAGAGTGGGATTTCGATTTCTTAAAGCAACTTTGTTTACGAGACGAATGTTTAGTTAACAATGACATGATTAAAACGATTAACAAGACCGGTTACTGATAACAAATAGTTGGCGATGCAAGATTCCAACAGATGTGCGCTTTCTGCATACAAAGTTGCAATCAAGATAAGAACACAAGTACATACACGTAACACCTGACCGATCGTAATATTTATGTTAATATCGTGATATTATAATAAATACGTCAAGTAATTATTTAGTTTTCCGTAGTTTATAGTTAGTTTAATTTTGGTAGTATGTATGTGTATAGACAGAATATGGATAGTTTAAAAGGCGCAACGTAAACCCTTTGTTCAATGTAATTTATTTTCTACCACTTACCCTCAACTTAAAAATGTGAAACGAACAAAGGAATTTTAACGTGTTTTAATGAACGATATTTTAACGATAAAACGATACCTAAAATAGTTAATATAAGCCGAAAGTAATATTAAGCACCGAAAGGAAGATAGATTGCCTAATATTGAGATCCTACAGTAACTATTAAGGTTTAACTGGGTGGAAAAATAAGTAGTAATGGCGGCTCCCGGGTTTCGGCACCATAAAAATGTGCAGTCGTGATAAAACTGTTATGGGCGATGAGTTAAACCACACATTTGGGACAGCCCGAGGAGGGCTGGACGATCACACAAACGATGTTCCCAATGAAATACAGCAGTAACAAACTCCAATACGTGCACGTACCTTGGTCTGCTATCTCAGCTGCCGATGATCCGCCTGCGCGATGATTCCACCACGGTTGAATTTTGAAGGTCACGAGCTGCTCGGAAGAGGTATTTTCCGCAGAATATCGATCGATTTGACGCGTTTTTTAGGGTTTTCACGGAAGAGCTCGCGAGGTGCGCGCGCGTTCAAGATGGCGCGAGCCGTTGAAAAGGGGGGATTTTTGGTTGACGTTTTGTGACGTCAGAACCGTTGCAGCCGTAGCACCAATCAGGTAACGAGTACGGCACGTATGACAAGCTGTCAAAACAGTTGTGATTGCCACTACTATAAATCTATAGGAACATCGTGTGTGGCCCGTTAAGAAAAATTTAATGTTATTTGCAGCTTGTATGATGACGAAACAGGTTGCAAGTTTTTACTACATTCGTTATCTTCAAAGGCAGCCGCTAAAATCCTTAGGGCTGGGCATAGTTACCGGGTAAAATGCCCATAAATGTAAAGCGCATACGATTTCCTTGATAATGCATAAATGCTTATCGTGGGTCACCAAGTGCAGCCTACGCATTATGTGAATACCTAAGGAGACAAAACTTTCTCATTTCCTAAAAATATAAACAAACTAACAGCTGGTTACATAAACGTACAAATGTTATGGTAATCAAAAAACAATCGTGTATTTTGCATAATAAAAATGTGATAGAATGACATCAACAATTTGCAGGGTGTGTAAAAAATATAATTTATCTGTAAATAAAAATATAACACCATTTATAAACCTTCTGGAACTTGTGAACACAAAGCGCTCGTTCAAAAATGAATAGCTTACTATAAATGCTTATTACAACTTGTTAACCAATGTTTAAAGAATCAAATACTCCTTGATTGATAGGTATAATACTAGTATTTAAGTTATGATTATAATAAAACCTTTGCATTATTTGCTACATCATGTTATTAATAATATCTCTTACAAGATAGGTAGGTAAATTAACCGAGATTTAGATTAGCTGACCACGAACAGGTAGCAAAAAACTGGGTTAACCTTAACCTTTCGTTTAATCTGCCATTGCTTCGTAACTTTACGGTCTAGACACAATTTTTCATGAAGTTTCGTAGTATTAATAAGTCGATGTGGTTTTGTTTTCATTTAATATGCGAAATGGTTCAAAGAATTTCTGTCTGAATGTTATTTTATTGCAAATGCTTCTAAATTATAAGTTAAAGAAAATTAAGGCTGTATCAGATGACCAATGGATGACAAATGAAGCGATGGATAGATTATGTAAGGCAACGATGAAGTATTTGAAACGAAGATATAGAAAAAAACATGGAAGAAGAAGACATGCTGCGCCGACCACATATAAAAAATATCGGAATATATGGTAGTGTGGAGGTATGCGAGCAGTGAGTAAAGCTCATCATACCTCGGAGGAAAGGGAGGATCCTCCGACCGGACGGTTTTGTCCGGTGGGCAGTAGCCCCCTCCCTCTCGCTGCTCTCATATCTCCACAGTAGTAAGTTGATGATGGCTTTGCTGGATATTGTCGTCGTGTCGGGGCTGCGGGTTGTTCGAAAGAGTTATCGCGGCCCTGGCACACAAAGAGCTCCCGAAGGAACACGGTGGGTTTTAGTCAGTAAAAGTCTGACACTCCCTCACGCTGTCACCCACAGCGGGAGTCATCTGATGATTTCCCATCGATAAATAAAATGCTGCATATTGTCATTCCATATAGGAATATCAGGCTGCAAAATCAATAGGAAAATCCACAGTACTAAATATAATAATTGCTAAGTTACAAATACGGTCGTGTCAACGTGAATAAAGCAGTGAATGCATTTATTTTGTTGAAAGTTCTTATTAAACATTAAAATAAAAAACTCTTTTGTATTAACCAAGGTCTGGGCATAATTTTAATAAAATTCGGAGTAGGTAATAGGCACTCGCAATTTATTATTATTGACAGTAGTTAAATTATGTTAACTTAAAGAGTTACGAAACGTAATGCTTCTGAGTGTTTTAAAATTATTCATCTGAAAATACATGTTGTAACAAAACAGAGCAAATTGTTTCGTATGTTCTAATTAAGTAATTGGAAGAAAAAAAATAACTTCGGTCAAAATGATTCTAAAATATCAGCGTTGTTCACGTGACAGGCCGGAACGATACTATAGATTCGAATCAGACTTCAACTTTATTAATTGTTCGTTGTAATTTATATCTAATACATATTTAATTTTTTATATCTTATCTTACTTAGTACTTTGGGACCAGTTGTTGCCCTTGCGTCTTTCTTTCTGGTCGTTCCCTCAATGTTGAGGATCGTGACTGTATGTCAATCTTCTCCACTTGGCCCGGTTCTGTGCCATATGTACCTACCGCTCCCTGTATCTGGCCTCCAGTCACCTTCTTGAGTTGGTCCACCCATCTGGCTGGCGCTCTTCTTCTTATCGAAACTTTAAAAACAACCTAATTTTATTTTACACTAGCTTCCGCCAGCGGTTTCACCCGCTTTTCCGAGGGAACTAAAAGTAGCCGCGCTAAAAGTAGCCTATAGCCTTTCGTGATAAATGGGCTATCTAACACTGAAAGATTTTTTGAAATCGGACCAGTAGTTCCAGAGATTAGCGCATTCAAACAAACAAACTCTTCAGCTTTATAGGTAATATTAGTATATAGATAGGTGCTAATTATTGAATAACCAATTTCCTCCAAGCAGCCATTAGTACGTTCACTACCTGCATAGCAACACAAACACAATTTTAAACTTAATAAATCCTCATCCTTACTAATATTATAAATCGGAAAGTGAGTTTGTTTGTTTGTTTGTTTGTTTGTTTGTTTGTTCCGCTTTCACGCCGTAACTACTGAACCGATTGCTTTGAAATTTTGCAGACGTAAAGTTAGAAGTCCGGATTAAATAATAGGGTACTTTTTATCCCGAAAAAAATAGATATTCCCGAGGGAAAACAAAAATATTGTTTGCTTGATGGATGGATTGTAGATGGCGCTGTGTGTCGAACCGAATTCCACGCGGGCGAAGCCGCGGGCGGAAAGCTAGCTATAGTAATAATTATTAAATAGGATACAAGCGCGGTGACACAATTATTCTGTTCTGTTTCGTGCGGTTTAAGATTTATCTGGGCACCGGTGATTGTAACTAGCATTACCATAAACCCGACCGACCTTACTTTGTACTCGCTATGTTTGTATACTTATTATTTTATATTATGTAACTGCAGTACCTATTTTAGTGAAGGAGTTTTAATTAAAAGTGACTTTTATTAATATGTTAATTTTTTACAATAACCCAAAAAAAATAATCTTCGTGAAAAATTCTTAGTGCTAGTAATATTTTCTTATTTTCATAATATTATGTAGCGTTAATTTTTAATAGCCAAAACGAACTTCATGCCCAGTTGACCCAAAAATCTTCTCCAACAGTTCTATTGAGATGTAAGATAACAGGTCAACAGTACAACGCACTCTTAGGCTCCAAATCCTTAAAAGTGAGTCAATCATCGCTATGATCAAGTTTTTGCGGAATTTAGAAAAAAACTGCCTTCGACTTATCGCGAGCCAACTGCTAGCATTTACCTATTCGCGCACAAAGATTAGGTACAATTTCGCGGACATTTTAGAAATGTTCTCACGCAATTTGGTACTGTTAGCTGGAGCCAGGAGACCAGAAGAAACATTTTGTGTGCACACACGTGGAATCTCATCTAAAGGTATCCAAAGTATTGTACCAGTCTCAGCGCACAGACCCACGATTTGCCTAGACTGCAAAAAATATATAGAAAAGTACAATCACCCAAAATATTGCTCTCTGAAACAAAGCAATACCATTCTATTGCCTTGGCCTATAACATGACTTTATTAATGTACCCAAAAAATACATCATTTCATCAAAGTTAGCTCACAAAAACTTGAAGTACACACAACAGCAGGTCAACGTATACGAATCTGTCAAATTTTACCAATCGAACATTAACCTACCTCCATTGTGATAAGGTTGAAAATCGATTGCAGAAATTTGACAGATTGTGGTAACTTGATGTGCTGTTGTCTGTACCTTACTAATATAATAAGTACGAAAGCAACTCTGTCTGTCAGTTTATCGCGCATTCACGTCAAAACTACTGAAGAGATATAATATAATTTTTCTACACAGATTGTCTGAAGCGTTTTTTTTTGTCGATGGGAAATCGTCAGATGACCCCTACCGCTGTGGGTGACAGCGTGAGGGAATGTCAGACTTTTACTGACTAAAACCCACCGTGTTCCTTCGGGAGTCCTTTGTGTGCCAATTCTTTCGAACAACCCGCAGCCCCGACAGGTGCTGACACTCTCTGAGGAGCGCGTGGAACAACGCGCGCCACCAACACAGGCCTGTTGTCTCGTAGGAGATGGAAGCACGATGAGCCACCCAAAGATTGTCTAAAGCCTGCGAAAGGACACAGGCTACTTTTTACCTGGTAACGATAAGAAGTTCTCCCGATATATGGGTGGATCCGCGAGAAACAACTAGTATCAACTATACAAATTAAGTCGTATATTGTAATTGAGATTTTTGCATGATGACACTCGCTGATCGAGAATAGTTAGCAGCATTAGTGTACTGTCATTATCTTGACTAACATCATGGAAGACAAATGACCTACGGACTTTAAGCTCTGGCTAGGTTCTCACGGAACTTTAAGTTTCCTGTGCTATAAGTTTCATATTTTTTGTCAATGTTTTGGTTAATTTACCTCCACAATTACTTTTGTCCTTATCGAATCATCTAATGTAGGTTGTATGTTAGTTTATATTATAGGCACATATCAGGCGTTACCAGCATGCATAGTCTAGTCAAAAGCTTGACAAGAAATTATATAATATAATATCTATCACTATCTCAAACAAAACGAAATAGCCCTTAAATACTCACACCCTTCGACAATTTGTCTGCCTATTATTTGCATAGGTGCATAAACATTTTTAACCGACTTCCCAAAAAGGAGGAGGTTCTCAAAAATGTTAACCGATTACTCGAAGATGACTAGACCGATATTCAAAATTCTTTTTTTGTTTGAAAGGGTATACTTCACAGGTGGTCCCATGGTAAGGAGACCAGGATCTGATGATGGGATCCTGGAGAAATTGAGAGAACTCTTCAAATTTCGTACGTTTTTTTACGTCGATGATACTATTACGGGACCGACTGTCACTGTGGGTGGGTAAAACTGAAAAGCATAAAATAAGAAAGTATTTTACAAAAAAACAAAACCGACTTCACAAAAAAAAACACTGAAAGGGATATAATTAAACTTTTCACATGGCTCTAGAAGTCGGTGGCAAAATAAACACAGTCAACAGACCTGCAGACACCGACTTCTAGAGCAATGTGAAAAGTTTTATTTTATCCCTTTCAGTGTTTTTTTGTGAAGTCGGTTTTCTTTTTTTTTAAACTTTTTTTTAACAAAACGATTTCATTATAGTCTAATCTGATAAACTACCATAGAGTTCCTTATAAGTATAGGCTAACTAGATACCTAATTCTATGTAACCTATTATGAGTTCATGAATTATTATCTCGTTGTGACCCCCTGCGGTTTCATTCCACAGAACTTCCCGGGTCAACATGACTTTGTATGCTTTCCAACAATTTGTATGAACTAGCAACAAAAGCACAGCAATAAACTCTAAAACTATGCTTTAAACCAAGCCTACAATTTCACATTGTCAAAAAATCATAATGACGGAGCAATTACCATCTAATTATTCATTAACAATAGAAACACTATAATAAGTAGCCTCATATATTTTATACCGATTACTGCGAGTTGTCCCACGAATTATTTAAACTTTCGACTTTAAATAATATGCGATTTCTTAGAAGTAAAAGCGTCTATGCTGTGGGACTCCGAAAGCAGCGATAAAGTATGCGATCATGGCTAGTTTCACATTTATTAGTACTGTTTATGCGGTAAGTATGACTTGCGTGTCCAGCTAATCGTAAATGGTGGAAATTAAGCGAACCTAAAGGAAAAACTAATGGTTTGTCATTTCGATGACTAGGTAATTGTTACTGATGTTTATTTCTAGGTACACAATTTTGTTTGCAAAAACGTCCTGGGTATAGGTACGGTAATTATCAAGTATTAAAAGATTTAAGTATACACAGAACATAATAATATGTCTCTCGAGTTTCATTCACATCTTCTGGCTAGCTATAGGCAATTATGTTGTAAAAAATATATATAATTAAATAACTTCCCTGTCCCACGAGTCGTATATGATACACACCAATTGTTTAACTGTTGTCTACATCGTGAACAGTGAAGTGGTTAAGTTAAAGTAGTTACTTGGGCAACTCTTTACCCCTTAGTAAGACTGATTTTCAGACTTTCTGGGGTCTGACTACCCGTAACGACTGCTACTGATGTCAAATGACAGCCGGATCACGTGCCTTCCGAGAGTTAAGTTTCATTCACATTGCTACAATTTTGTCAGCATATTTTTAATCGACTTCTTCAAGTGCAAGAATGTATTCGATAAATCGATTACGAGTTTAAGGCTAATCGATTCTTCTTGGTAACACAAAAGAAGTGTTTTTAGACTAATTTTAATAACCGCCTTTTTGTATTTTAATAATTTAATCATCATTGGCACCATTTTTTTGTTAATTCCCTGACCTTATTCTTTTTATACCTTTTCGAGTTCATTGTTGTTTGATTTTAAAATGACAGTAATTTCGATACAATTTTGAAATCTTCTTCTTATCGAGTGAGCTGCAGGTTTAATTACCTAACAAGTCCTTGTGTCAGGGTTTCCTCAAATCCGACTAACGGCCACTGACGTTAAAATTGTAACAACGACTGCTACTGAGTAACATTCGGGAACGGCCGGCTTTACGTGCCCTCCCAGACGCGTGTCTGGGTGTAATACGGCCAACTTCCAGACTCTGGGTTGTTAGTGATGATTTCTAAAACTTCTTTCACAAAACGATTTCAGCCCAAACCGGGATTTGAACCAAAGACCTCGTGCACAGTCGTGTACTGCGAGTAGTAGACCAAAATGATGTTTACCTGAGATCGCAAATAGTTCACCAAACTGGCCATCATTAACATACACCGTTTCCCATGATTCAAAAGTATTTCAGTTACGAGAACTTTGGGGCCCAACACTACCAATTTACAAACTTCTTTTGTTTTAATTTTTCCTCACTTGTTCACTATTAACTACACACATTCATAACATATAACAACAACAAGCATTTTCTTCCACACTTCCTCATACAAGTTTAACTAAACTATGTTTAGAACTATGCACGTCGTAGTAAAAATATGTCAGTGGTAATAAATTGAAACAAGAATGCACGGAATTTAATTCATAAGAATTTTCAGATAGTGACATATCCAATAATATTTGTTTTTAGTGATTTGTGCAGAACTCAATTTCCTGTTTAACTATGAAAAGTGGTTCTATGACTTATTTTGGTGGTCTCCTAAAGACATGCATGGTTTAGATAGGTCTTTCATGTTCCCAACTATTATTTTTTTAGAGAGAACAACAAAAAAATGTTCTGGTTTTATCTCTAGCTTTTTGAATATTTTATTAAATATTCAGTATTATCTTAAACTCGTTTCTATTCTAACTATCTAAACAATACCAAATGGTGCGAATATGAAACGTAAACAGCAATTCATAGAAACGTCAGTGAACATTCCTCAAATTCAAACAAAACTCGTAAATAATATAAATCTGAATGCAAGTCACCAAGCAACACGAATTTCGTATACATTGCACACTGCCCACGACAGCTTAACAAGTCCAATAAACTAGACTGCGTATTGTACAAATACATATAGCAATGTTAGTACATTTCCCCTACAACTGTGAGAGAGATCTCACAAGCAACAATGTACCTTTGTTTAATAAAAAATCCGCAATTAGTTCATTATTTAAACATAGAGATTGCCAGATTACATCTCAAAGAAACTTTTACAAGTGAAATGTTTTAATACATCACAGTAACAAACATTTTTAATAGTTTTAATGTGAGATTTTTTACACGAAGAAAGAAATTGTGTAATTTGAAAATGGCGGCAGAATTTAATGTTTGGTGTTGGTGTTTTGTGAAATAAATGGTAATGTCTTTCAAGATTTTAGTGAGATAAACAGAAAAACGGGAAGTATTTAACTGAAACATTCTCATTGCTCGGTTTAACGTAACACTTTACTACTTTCGAATAATTCAGCTAGAGCAATCTTATCGCAATTCGTCTGAAACTTAAAAAAAAGTAAGAATTAAAATTGAAATTTATACGTACTTTAAAGTGTGATTGATGAGAATTCCTATAATTCATCAGGAAAGATAAACGGCATTATTGTTGCTACTACTATCTTTTTACAGGGCGAGGCCTGACAGTCCATCAGTAGTAGCTCGGTCAACCTCTTTGAAACTTCGTCGTCAGCTCTTCAAACATCTTCAATTATAAGCTCGTACTATAATATATAAACGTCAAGTAGTTATAAAAAAATACTGGAATTTGTAAACCTTGACTTCTAAGTTACGAGTATATTAACTTTCTTCGACTTGCTTTTAACTTGCTGTTCATGAAAATTACAAAATCATTACGACTTGATGTTATTTATGGACATGCTTACCTACTCCAATGTCGAATACAAGTAATCTGTTAAAATTTTGAAAGTAGTTGACATACATTGAATTAAGCAATCAATTAAATTTTCTGCTTTCAACATTAATAAAACAAAACAAATCATTCTGGAAGAACTTCATCATCATTCTGCCCTTATCCCAATTTGTTATTCGGCGCGTCGGTCGGTGCCACATGTATTCTTCTTTCATTCTTCTCTGGAACTAAAATAAAATGATATTAAAATGATATAACATATTGTTACATAACTTTTGCACAGTTAATTTTTATCGTGTTAACTAGTAACCTAAAAGTATATTACCACACATTTAAAGCTTAAGAAATCCTTTTCGAATGTCTCCGAACATTTCACACTTCACTTGGTAAAAACATTTCTGAATCGCAGTCGTGATAAAATTCTGACAATTCCTTGGCAGTGAAAGATAAATGTATATAGGTACCTACCAGACGCTGCGAGTGTCGGTTTTACTTGTTAACTATTAACCTCTTTACTTGTTAATTATAATAGTAGTACAGACAACAGCAGCACCAATCAAACATTAACCTACCCTCGCTGANAAATTGTAACAACGACTGCTACTGAGTAACATTCGGGAACGGCCGGCTTTACGTGCCCTCCCAGACGCGTGTCTGGGTGTAATACGGCCAACTTCCAGACTCTGGGTTGTTAGTGATGATTTCTAAAACTTCTTTCACAAAACGATTTCAGCCCAAACCGGGATTTGAACCAAAGACCTCGTGCACAGTCGTGTACTGCGAGTAGTAGACCAAAATGATGTTTACCTGAGATCGCAAATAGTTCACCAAACTGGCCATCATTAACATACACCGTTTCCCATGATTCAAAAGTATTTCAGTTACGAGAACTTTGGGGCCCAACACTACCAATTTACAAACTTCTTTTGTTTTAATTTTTCCTCACTTGTTCACTATTAACTACACACATTCATAACATATAACAACAACAAGCATTTTCTTCCACACTTCCTCATACAAGTTTAACTAAACTATGTTTAGAACTATGCACGTCGTAGTAAAAATATGTCAGTGGTAATAAATTGAAACAAGAATGCACGGAATTTAATTCATAAGAATTTTCAGATAGTGACATATCCAATAATATTTGTTTTTAGTGATTTGTGCAGAACTCAATTTCCTGTTTAACTATGAAAAGTGGTTCTATGACTTATTTTGGTGGTCTCCTAAAGACATGCATGGTTTAGATAGGTCTTTCATGTTCCCAACTATTATTTTTTTAGAGAGAACAACAAAAAAATGTTCTGGTTTTATCTCTAGCTTTTTGAATATTTTATTAAATATTCAGTATTATCTTAAACTCGTTTCTATTCTAACTATCTAAACAATACCAAATGGTGCGAATATGAAACGTAAACAGCAATTCATAGAAACGTCAGTGAACATTCCTCAAATTCAAACAAAACTCGTAAATAATATAAATCTGAATGCAAGTCACCAAGCAACACGAATTTCGTATACATTGCACACTGCCCACGACAGCTTAACAAGTCCAATAAACTAGACTGCGTATTGTACAAATACATATAGCAATGTTAGTACATTTCCCCTACAACTGTGAGAGAGATCTCACAAGCAACAATGTACCTTTGTTTAATAAAAAATCCGCAATTAGTTCATTATTTAAACATAGAGATTGCCAGATTACATCTCAAAGAAACTTTTACAAGTGAAATGTTTTAATACATCACAGTAACAAACATTTTTAATAGTTTTAATGTGAGATTTTTTACACGAAGAAAGAAATTGTGTAATTTGAAAATGGCGGCAGAATTTAATGTTTGGTGTTGGTGTTTTGTGAAATAAATGGTAATGTCTTTCAAGATTTTAGTGAGATAAACAGAAAAACGGGAAGTATTTAACTGAAACATTCTCATTGCTCGGTTTAACGTAACACTTTACTACTTTCGAATAATTCAGCTAGAGCAATCTTATCGCAATTCGTCTGAAACTTAAAAAAAAGTAAGAATTAAAATTGAAATTTATACGTACTTTAAAGTGTGATTGATGAGAATTCCTATAATTCATCAGGAAAGATAAACGGCATTATTGTTGCTACTACTATCTTTTTACAGGGCGAGGCCTGACAGTCCATCAGTAGTAGCTCGGTCAACCTCTTTGAAACTTCGTCGTCAGCTCTTCAAACATCTTCAATTATAAGCTCGTACTATAATATATAAACGTCAAGTAGTTATAAAAAAATACTGGAATTTGTAAACCTTGACTTCTAAGTTACGAGTATATTAACTTTCTTCGACTTGCTTTTAACTTGCTGTTCATGAAAATTACAAAATCATTACGACTTGATGTTATTTATGGACATGCTTACCTACTCCAATGTCGAATACAAGTAATCTGTTAAAATTTTGAAAGTAGTTGACATACATTGAATTAAGCAATCAATTAAATTTTCTGCTTTCAACATTAATAAAACAAAACAAATCATTCTGGAAGAACTTCATCATCATTCTGCCCTTATCCCAATTTGTTATTCGGCGCGTCGGTCGGTGCCACATGTATTCTTCTTTCATTCTTCTCTGGAACTAAAATAAAATGATATTAAAATGATATAACATATTGTTACATAACTTTTGCACAGTTAATTTTTATCGTGTTAACTAGTAACCTAAAAGTATATTACCACACATTTAAAGCTTAAGAAATCCTTTTCGAATGTCTCCGAACATTTCACACTTCACTTGGTAAAAACATTTCTGAATCGCAGTCGTGATAAAATTCTGACAATTCCTTGGCAGTGAAAGATAAATGTATATAGGTACCTACCAGACGCTGCGAGTGTCGGTTTTACTTGTTAACTATTAACCTCTTTACTTGTTAATTATAATAGTAGTACAGACAACAGCAGCACCAATCAAACATTAACCTACCCTCGCTGAGATAAGGTTGAAAATCGATTGCAGAAATTTGACAGATTGTAGTAACTTGATGTGCTGTCGTCTGTACATTAAAATATGGGTAAAAAGAGAATGATGGTGATACTAATAAGTAAGGTTCCAATCCTTATTCTCAGACCTCAGAGATCCTCAAACCTATAATCCTCAATCAGTCCGCATTACGCATTTATTTATAAGTAATTAACGGGCCTTGGCTACGTTTTGCTTGGTAAGTTATGTTAACCACAACAATAGAAAAAGTGGTAATACATATATCAATGGTTGACACATAGGCTGCGGAGTGTTATGGGTTCGATCTCCGCCTACCACTGGACATTGACGTAATAGGTTTACAAATTGACAGCTAATACTGTGCTATAACACAAATGGCTAGTAAGTCAAAATAAAAATAAGTCATCAACAGATCTATACCACTCCATCAATCCTACCTTCAGAAGTGAGATCGGAGGCAACCATGCATCACAACACACCGTTAATTCGAATTTATCTACAACACAACCGCATTCCGTGAAAGTGTTGGTGTTATCTCAATGGTCGTGGACCATGTAATAGCCCCACGGGTCCCAACCACTAGATCAGAGTTTTTAAACCTGTGGGTCACGATTCTTTCGGGATTCACAACCTCTTGTGGTGTTAGTTAGTTGCTGGGGATACTGGAATGGTAAAAAACAATAATTTTAAAATATTTATTATGAAAAAATCTTTTGTATCCTAAAGAGAACTTATGAGATCTCTACGGTATTAAAAATTTCTATCAAATTAGTTATTATATGCCAATATATATATTTTTTCTGTGATTGTAAATTTTACAAAAAAAATCTTACAAAACACATGAAGATATTAGCAACGGGCAATGGATGAAGATATACCTATATCTTCATTATTCGTACTAAGTGTCATGAAAAAGGTTGAAAAACACTGCTACACCAGATAAAATCTCTTACTAAGAACTTTAACCGGGTGGTCTCACACCTACCGCTTTGCGCAAAAGTTATTTATATCATAGCAAAAGATAGACAGTTTAGACAACACTTTATTGGTGACAGTTATTGTGTCTGGATCAGTTAGTGGCTACGTTCAGATGTTTCCGCACCAGATTAATGTGTCTGATTGAATTATTCGTTTCATGATGAAGATTGGTCACGATTTGTAATTTGCAACTTTTTATGTTACAAGTTTTGAGTGCATTTTCTTTTCTGATACATTCGTGGTACAGTGAATCCGTGTGTTTCGTCACTTAGTGTATGGTATATCGAGAAAACAGGTAAAATAAATTAGGGACATAGGCAGAAATTCAGAGAAGTTCCAAGGTTTCCCTAGCCTTTCGAATAAAACATGGAAGAGGAATAGCTCAATAATCAGTTCACGTTAACATTAAACACGAAAGTGTTATATTAGTCTCTTTAACGAAAAACTTCTGAACGGATTTTGACGAAACTTGGCAATATCATAGTTGTAATACACCATAATAGTAGTAGTTCTTTTGAGAATTGAGATACGGGTGAAACTGCGGGTAAAAGCTAGTAGTTTAAATATTACATTGTCATCAAAGTGATGGGATTGTATTTATGTTTTTATTTTAGTATCACACTCGTGAAAGCAATTTCAACGTACTCAATTTTGATTGAATCTATAGAAAGTAACTGATATGAAGATTTGTAATCGGGGGGCCATGCTACTGTACTTTGATCGTCTTTTTTTTTGTGAAATGTGAACAAGTGAATGGTTTTAAATTTGTACATGTATTTTAGCTTTTGCCCCACTTTACAGATTTTATGAAATGAACGAAATGTTTCATCATAATAATGTGAGACCTTATTTAACAATTTTATGCTTTCCACTTAATTATGATCTCATTTTGCGGAGATTTCAGAACATGTAGCAATTGTGTTGTTAATTAATTTTTAGATTATTGTAAAGTAATTTAAATTGATTGCATACCACTAATCATTCGGTAGACTAGACAAGTAATCGGTAGTTTTATGAACACTAAACTAACCGACTGTCTCCGAACAATTAAGTTAGCCTCACGGTTTAGTCGTAAGGAAGCAATATAACTCTAAACTATGGTTAACAACTAACGTATAAGTAATTAAATCTCAAAGCTGTCTATACTGATAGATGTATGTAACTACAGAGTTTGTGTTTGTTTGTAATTTTTTAAGCTTACTAAGTAGCATGAAAGTTATATTTAGTACTTACACTTGTCAAGCAGTGCGTTCATGTCATTATGTTTAAGGTATCTATGGGCCTTAGTTGCCTGATAATAAAGGTTTACATAAAAAAGTCGTTTTGCAGTTTATAGTTTAACCTAATCGCCAATTGAATTTGAAGGAAAAATATGTTTGGGCATATTTAACAATATTTAAAAAAAGTAAAAGTATTTTTCCTTCACTTTTGGGCATATTTAAGTCTTAAGAGGAAATAAGTTAAAAGTATGAGTTAGTAATGCGACGTTGTACCCCTAAGAGCGGGTCCAACCGGGTGGCGTAGTTAGTATAATAAATAGTTAATATATAACATAACTAACTACTAGTTAAAGTTAAACCTCTACATGTGAATGTTACAGTTACCTTTGTCGGACGTCGATAAGTGCTATGGTCACGCGAACAATCATTTGCCGAAAGGTTATATGTGTTTGGTTTTTAATAACAGCTTCAAGATTTTATTATTTCCTTGGAGTTCAATGTTAAATATTTTAGGTGTATGATATACTTGACTGATAAGAAACAATAGAGAGGTTCGAGTTTCTAAACGAAGTTTGTTTTGGTATGAAAAGTTTATGAAAATACCTATGTAAAAAATTTTTGTCTCTTGGGCTCTAGCCATTTCCCTGTCAAAGAAGGTTCTGAACAGGTTGTGATGAAATAAGGGATTATTAAAATATTTAATTCAAATAGGGCATGGAATTTATTAGTACAGACGACAGCACATTATCAAGTTATCACAATCTGTAAAATTTCAGCAATAGATTTTTAAACTTATCACAATAGAGGTAGGTTAATGTTTGGCGGGTCAAATTCTACAGATTCGAGTACCGTGACCTGCTGTCTGTACCTATTCATAGTCGTAAATGACAAAATCCTCGAAACCTCGTATTCTACAAACCTTTACCTACAAACGAAATGTCCTACCTAAACCGTTCACTTGGGTCTACCTATCCCCTCCACTGACCTGCCCACTGTACACCCGATAAGGCACAAGTATACACGCCTTACAAATGTCAACTCCTGACCCTATTATTGACCCTACATTATACCCCCTTTAGGCCAGGGTATGCTAATGTGGAACTAATTTGCTAATACTAACCGACTTTATTTGGACCAATTTTGTTACAGTATCTATGGTATTTGCACTATCGAAATGTTCGGTGTTGCCAGTAAGAAATAGAGCATAGATAATTGTGAGCTCGTTCTAGGTAGGCTGGCTTTGTACTGAAAAAAATACAAAATGTAGCTTCGATAATTTAATAAGAACTACTTGGTAACTTTCTCTTGGTATTTTGATTTGATGGTGGAAGTAGTGACAGGCCGTATAGTTTTTGTTTTTTTTTTGTTTGTAGAATTTTAGTTTCAAAACTAAAATACTAATTAATGATTAAAAAATGGAATGTTCAGGGCTCAAAGAAATCGAAATAAGAGCTGTTTGTATTGCTAAATATCTGAAGTATAGAAATGCATTAATTTTACGAACAATTTTGATAAAGATATCAAATAAACCGGCCAGATCACTGCTATTCAATACTTAATACTTAACTATCGGCCCACGGGTTCACGATTTGACATAAACATATTTATAGTTCAAGAAACCCTTCACGAACTAGATTTCATGCAACTAAATTATCAAAATATATTTGATAGACAACTAGAGATAGCTATATCGTATAATGGTGTTAACTTTGTTTTATAAAGACTTGAATGGCGTCAAATTTCAGATAATCGGAGCATTATTTTAAAGTAACAATAAACTTTTAACTTCAGACAAGTTAAAAAACCTTTTTACAGTTTCTCAACTTGAAGAAATTATTTGCTACAAACATCTGTAATTATCATGCAAATATTTAGTTCCTGTAACACATTACTGAAAAAAAACCATTAAATATTTTCGCGTGCTTAATTTTTTATTCTCAACGTCCATAGGCGGCCATTATCGAAACAATGTAAACTTGACAAGCAATAATTTTGCTGCATGACGTCATAATTCAATCACCGTGCTCGTGATAATCAATTGTTAGCTCCAAATTGATCACATAGATCATGAAATCGGCGCATGCGCAGTTGCCAAGTTTAAGCGATCAATTATTACGTGGGTTTGGAACGGCAATTTTCTTAGCAAGGGTAAGGAAATATGAGTAATGGGTAGAGATAAAAATCTTTAGAGTGATGTAATTGAGACTGATATCTTACTAAGCTAGGACAAAGGCAGTTTGGAGAATAAATCGGTGTAATAGATTTTGAGAAATGCCAAGGAAAAGAGTTCAAATATTATCGTTATGGGTTGGGTTCCATACTCACGGGCTGAAATTAAGGACCAGGCTTCAAACTTTATGCCGTGACTGCCAATCTGACCTCCTTTACCAAGTTGCCTAGGCAACATGATAGCTCTTAGCTAGACTGTCTGACAATCTGCCTTATAACTGCCCGTAACAACTGTCAAAGACGTACAAATGACTGCCAAAGACGTACAAATGACTGCTAGAACCAAAAATTTTGCGTGCCTTCTACAAAGATTTGCCTCCAAATATTACTAAGTAAGAAATTCAATATTACACAGGTCAATTTAAAACAAGTCGATAATCGCTAGCACTACCACCAGCCTCAACGTCACGGTCTTTGTTACAACCCATTGCTTTACATCACGCAACTATGCCAGCTATGTGACCTTATCAAAAATATAATGTGTGCATATGTCCCACGTCTTCAGTAGTCAGTCTTAATGAGAACTGATGGTTGCAATTAGTAAGGTTAATTATTAAGCTTTGGTAGGCTTTGATTAGTGAGCTAATTCTCGAAGATTGGAGATTTTGTAGGATAATATAAGATACTTATGAAAAATGTTTCCATAGAGAGTAACCTTTCGGGAAACAGGAATTTAACATTCAGAGGAGTAACGCATAAGGAGTCAGGATATCTCTAAAACCTGAAGGACTTAAACTTAAATATGGTATTTGTCCACAGTCGAATACCATACATTTTGCATTAAGTACATGACAAAGCTTAAATTAGGAAAAGGCATTATTGTTAGCATTTTTTAGTATGTGCTTAGTCATCAAGTACCCCTCCCGATAAGGCTGCAGCGGAAGCGAGTGTCAATCTTCTAAAACCTATCAATGTTTCTTTTACAGCCTTTCATGTACCAGGATCAGAATATACACCCCTACCTCCATTATATTAAACTTTTATTCCCTACTTGATCAGTTTACAGGCTGTTCGTTTTCCCTTTACTACCAAAACCAGTCTTCTAAATCACAAGACTATCACAATCCCATTGACCACGCCATATTTCAATGGCACCCTTGGTATCATAGAAAACAATCAGAGCAAACAAGCAAGGTGTCAATCACACCATGTACCACCATTGTATCTGATCACGCGAACTTAAACCTATTGAGTTCGTAACCTTAGTATAGTGCACGACATTTGGGACCGAAACGGGTGCAGATTTTGTGATTGTATTAAGGCGTTTAAAATAGGTATGTTGGTTGAGTTTTAGAATTGAATCAAAAAGCTTTTAAGTAAATATCAGACGGTGAAGCTGTTGAGATAAAGGCAGGAGGTTGATGATTTAAAGATAACTTTCTATGGATTACTTACAATATTTTTTGACTTTAGGGTTGTCTAGAAACATTTTATCGACAAAGAAAACCATTTCGTTAAGCAAAAATTGTGCGTTATTTTAAGTCAGTAACTGAATTATAAATTAGATCGCTTGTCTTGATATTGTGTTTTCCTAGCATCACGGATTTACTAAGAAACTAACTTGCTATGCCATTCTCATCAACACATCACTTATCATAACTTACACATCCTATATCACCCATAATTAAAACAAATCCTATTACACAATAAAAAAATTCTAGCTACTCATCCCCGATTATGACACGGAACTAAAGTATACCTACTAAGATCCGTGGTCAACTATCTACGCCCTGAGATCAAACCTGGGGCCTGACGTTACCTTGAATAACCGACCTGCACCGTAGACATGGCGACCGGTTATCGACAATCGACATGTCGACTGTTATAGTTTACGTCACTACGGTCACGTAGACAAATTATCGAATCGAATTTTGAATATCGAAGTGGACTAATTTTATGGCTACCATTGAGTTACTGGCTCTGGACTGATAGATTTGGGAATTAGCCAAATAATCTAGTATTTAACTTGGCAGTGACTGCTGTGCCTAGTTTATTCATATTTACTTACCTATAAAAACTGAAACGGCATAGTTCCTAGTGGTCCTTTTATTACATCCACACTTTCCACCGTTTTAGCAGTGTGCTAGATTTTAATAGGTGGTTGCAATATTTTCACCTCTTCTTTCTTATTCATTTAAATGGCGCAAAATACAATCAACACTCATTAATATAAGCTACTTAGAAACATCAAAACAACAGCCCCACAAGCTCATAGATCACTCATTATGAAACGCGACCTTGTAACACAAGCTACATATAATTCTCAATGAACATAGCAAAAGTATCAATACGACATTAATTACTGTTTTTAACCATTCAAATCGCATGGCTCAGAGCTTGGAGTATTTAAATATCGGGAACCGACATGAGCACAAACACTTTTATGATAGTCTACGCGGAAGGCGAGACAATGCAACAAGTAGGTAGTGATAGTATACTTATGCATTTTCAATCCCAGCGTTACACACGCACATAACCCTTTTAGCTCGTGGCCAAGTCAAAGGTTCAGCAGCAACGCTTGGCGCAGTCGATCCGTGGATGTTTGACCATCTTATCAAGACGAAATCTCTTTTTGGGAAGGCACGATAAATCGGTGGAGTATCTTACCAAGGGGTATCGGGTTGCCCAGGTAACTGTTTTGTGGAGGTAAGACAGGCAATCATTCCATGTAAAATACTGATTCTTAGCTGCATGTAGTTAGACTGGAAACAAACTTCTACATAGTCGGGATTAGGCAGCTAAAACATTAACTTGACGCACACATGGAGACAGGAGAGTCACGGTAATGGAGTTTCCAGTCAATTAAATGTTCTAAGATTATAAACCACCTGTAATAACGCCAACACTAATACTTGAACAGCCTTCAAACAACAATAAATCGAAATGGTTCCTTTGATACGACCTACGGCCATTATCAATTAATAATTAATCGGGTACAATGCCTGTTGCACGCCCACTTATGTACTTGCTTACTTGTGTGCGGCAAATCCGTGTGACTCATTTAGGCAGACTGTGCAGTTACAGACAGACACGGAATTTGGTTTATGTACAGTCTTGTATGTTGAAGAAGCAGTTAAGACCATTGGAGCCAAAGAAATTACACTTAGGTACGGGCGGCAATTGGTACTTCTACCCTTCGACATAACTGCTGAATGAATATCGAGTTCGGAGCTGAACCAAAAGTATGTCATGTAGTCGTAAGTATTACGACAGGTAGGCATGCATTTGATAACGTCTAGACCCGAAACTTTTGCTACAGGGCTAACGTTTTATAATAATTAACATCCCCATTGTGGCATGCATATAAGTAGAGCAAATTGAGTGTCGGAACATCTGATTGAGGAAACCTTTCAAATAATGTACCTACATCACATAGATGTAAGGTAAGTGCAGTCTACTTACGTAGGATATCATCGTCATATGCTCGTGAAGTGTTATTTTTTGCCCGATGTCAGCTCTCACAAAAAAGATCCTGCAAATTAAAAGTAGTCTTATTGCATTTCGGAACCTAGCTCTTCAATTACGCAGATATAACAAACAAATCAAATGATAGGTGTGCAATATTTTTACGCTAATAAACTTTGACGTGGTAAATCCTGTTTGAATACATTTTCCTCACTCGTCCGCAGTCTGAGGGCGTAACGTAATATTTACATAATTAATTATAACAACTGCATGTAGTATGATAAGCTAGTTGATTACTTAACACCTACGCCTTTTCACGTCTTCTTTAATTTATGGATGATTTATTTGATAAGCGGTTGGTGATTTATGTGAAAGTTTATTAATATACGGAAATAATGGTTATATTTTGCTTTTTTTTTTCATAGGTTTGATTTAACAATTACATAAATTTCAGACTCCCTCGTTGGTCTAGTTGTTGCATAGCCTACTGCTGTGCACGAGGTCTCGGGTTAGATTCCCGGGTCGGGCCAAAATCGCTTTGTGGGCTTTAGAAATTTTCACAAAGCAGCCCGGAGTTAGAAGTTGGTGATCGATACATGTGCCTGATCTCTCTCCGGCCGTGTCGGATTGCCGTCCCATCGGGTTATAAGAGTGAGGGAATAAGGAGTGCACCTGTGTCAAATGCTTGTGCAGTTGTGCACTATAATATGTCCTGCGCTGCTGGCTGACCTCCTTATATGAGAACAGCATCCGTGACCGACAATCGGCTAGGACACCATCATCAAATTTCAGATGTTCAAAAATGCAAGTGCTTATTAAGTATTTCTCTTTACTAAGACTACGTCCATCTTCCATATTACCTAACGCTTTAATAGGTCGGAGTTTGGCTCTTCAAAACCGTTTGATACAAGTTAAGCAACCTAATACACGTCCACTCGTAACAATTTGTAAAGTAATGAAAGTTTCGTCACATACAAGGGAAATTAAAAGGTAGTTAGAGCGTGCAATCACTTGGGAGCTCCATTCACAAAAAGTACTTTAATTACTATAGCAAACGGTATACTTAGTGCAAGAAGTATTAGACCGTCATGGTTCCTGATTTCCGACAAAGAAACTAAACGTATTTCTATATAAATGTCTACACTATTATTGATTTATGTGATGTGTTTATATGTTTATGGAGTCAGCCAAGGAGAAAACTTAGAATCATCACAGTTTACAACTCTCTGAATGGTCTGGTGGAGTTGAAAGTGACTATCTCTTTGGTTCCCGGTTCGGAATGCGGGATCACTGGACACGATATTTGGAAGTGGGAATATAGGACAAACACCTGGCAACGAAATCTGAAAGCAAACTAAATTAGCACGACCTTACGATAATAGCATCAGATTATTTCTTTAACAACAACTTGTTTTCAAAATGTATAAGTAAACCCCTCTTAGCACCTAAGATACAGGCTATGCATGGTTTGGGACTAATGCCCTCTTTTGCTGATCAAATTATTTTTTTGGTACTGGCCTAGTGATAAAGAACATCCCGGACCCCTAATTCAGCTACAAATCAATGGCAATGTGCGCAGAGGTCACACAAACTCCTTGCTTCCTCCTTACTCAACAGCAGCACGCGACTTCGCGTGCAGCCTGCACTCTATGGCCTAATGGTTCACAGGCTCTATTGAGGCCTGACGCAATCGTTTTTATAGCCGATGTGCACCTGAGATATTGCACTTCTTTTGATATTGTAGACATGTACTAAATATCGCTAAGAAACATAAAGTTATGCAACGCTTGGTGCGGTCGGTCCGTGGATGGGTGACCATCTTGTCATAGCAAATTCTTCTGCGTTTGGGAAGGCACGATAAACTAGCGAGTCCCGGCTGTCATATGACCATCTTTGGCAGTCGTTACGGGTAAGCAGAAGTCAGAAAGTCTGACAAGCAGTCTTACCAATGGGTATCGGGTTACCCAGGTAACTGGATTGCTGAGATAAGATAGGCAGTCGCTTCATGTAAAACACTGGTTTACAGCTGTATCTAGTTAAACTGGAAGCCGACGCCAACATAGTTGGAAAAGGCTACGCAGATGATGATTCGATAGATGTTTGATAAAACTGTTTAATATTGATCCTCTTAAACACTGTGTTATAGCCAGTTTTGTCCCTAAAATCCTTTTGTACACATTGAGATATATTTTAAGTTTAATCACCAGCAAAATATGTAAAGCACTTCATGGTCATAATTACAATACCGTAATTGAAAGGTAACACGACTGAACGTTCTAGCACAAATATTGTTATTATACTCGTTGATAAGCTGAGATAAAACTCGGGGCAAAGCAAAATACATGGTCACTGGTCACTGATATAGGGTAAGTCCGGGATATATGCCTACCTTTTTTTATTCTAGATATATCTCCTAACACACA